>CM068866.1:2500-5000 GCA_035149815.1 Branchiostoma lanceolatum
CCCTAACCCTAACCCTAACCCTAACCCTAACCCTAACCCTAACCCTAACCCTAACCCTAACCCTAACCCTAACCCTAACCCTAACCCTAACCCTAACCCTAACCCTAACCCTAACCCTAACCCTAACCCTAACCCTAACCCTAACCCTAACCCTAACCCTAACCCTAACCCTAACCCTAACCCTAACCCTAACCCTAACCCTAACCCTAACCCTAACCCTAACCCTAACCCTAACCCTAACCCTAACCCTAACCCTAACCCTAACCCTAACCCTAACCCTAACCCTAACCCTAACCCTAACCCTAACCCTAACCCTAACCCTAACCCTAACCCTAACCCTAACCCTAACCCTAACCCTAACCCTAACCCTAACCCTAACCCTAACCCTAACCCTAACCCTAACCCTAACCCTAACCCTAACCCTAACCCTAACCCTAACCCTAACCCTAACCCTAACCCTAACCCTAACCCTAACCCTAACCCTAACCCTAACCCTAACCCTAACCCTAACCCTAACCCTAACCCTAACCCTAACCCTAACCCTAACCCTAACCCTAACCCTAACCCTAACCCTAACCCTAACCCTAACCCTAACCCTAACCCTAACCCTAACCCTAACCCTAACCCTAACCCTAACCCTAACCCTAACCCTAACCCTAACCCTAACCCTAACCCTAACCCTAACCCTAACCCTAACCCTAACCCTAACCCTAACCCTAACCCTAACCCTAACCCTAACCCTAACCCTAACCCTAACCCTAACCCTAACCCTAACCCTAACCCTAACCCTAACCCTAACCCTAACCCTAACCCTAACCCTAACCCTAACCCTAACCCTAACCCTAACCCTAACCCTAACCCTAACCCTAACCCTAACCCTAACCCTAACCCTAACCCTAACCCTAACCCTAACCCTAACCCTAACCCTAACCCTAACCCTAACCCTAACCCTAACCCTAACCCTAACCCTAACCCTAACCCTAACCCTAACCCTAACCCTAACCCTAACCCTAACCCTAACCCTAACCCTAACCCTAACCCTAACCCTAACCCTAACCCTAACCCTAACCCTAACCCTAACCCTAACCCTAACCCTAACCCTAACCCTAACCCTAACCCTAACCCTAACCCTAACCCTAACCCTAACCCTAACCCTAACCCTAACCCTAACCCTAACCCTAACCCTAACCCTAACCCTAACCCTAACCCTAACCCTAACCCTAACCCTAACCCTAACCCTAACCCTAACCCTAACCCTAACCCTAACCCTAACCCTAACCCTAACCCTAACCCTAACCCTAACCCTAACCCTAACCCTAACCCTAACCCTAACCCTAACCCTAACCCTAACCCTAACCCTAACCCTAACCCTAACCCTAACCCTAACCCTAACCCTAACCCTAACCCTAACCCTAACCCTAACCCTAACCCTAACCCTAACCCTAACCCTAACCCTAACCCTAACCCTAACCCTAACCCTAACCCTAACCCTAACCCTAACCCTAACCCTAACCCTAACCCTAACCCTAACCCTAACCCTAACCCTAACCCTAACCCTAACCCTAACCCTAACCCTAACCCTAACCCTAACCCTAACCCTAACCCTAACCCTAACCCTAACCCTAACCCTAACCCTAACCCTAACCCTAACCCTAACCCTAACCCTAACCCTAACCCTAACCCTAACCCTAACCCTAACCCTAACCCTAACCCTAACCCTAACCCTAACCCTAACCCTAACCCTAACCCTAACCCTAACCCTAACCCTAACCCTAACCCTAACCCTAACCCTAACCCTAACCCTAACCCTAACCCTAACCCTAACCCTAACCCTAACCCTAACCCTAACCCTAACCCTAACCCTAACCCTAACCCTAACCCTAACCCTAACCCTAACCCTAACCCTAACCCTAACCCTAACCCTAACCCTAACCCTAACCCTAACCCTAACCCTAACCCTAACCCTAACCCTAACCCTAACCCTAACCCTAACCCTAACCCTAACCCTAACCCTAACCCTAACCCTAACCCTAACCCTAACCCTAACCCTAACCCTAACCCTAACCCTAACCCTAACCCTAACCCTAACCCTAACCCTAACCCTAACCCTAACCCTAACCCTAACCCTAACCCTAACCCTAACCCTAACCCTAACCCTAACCCTAACCCTAACCCTAACCCTAACCCTAACCCTAACCCTAACCCTAACCCTAACCCTAACCCTAACCCTAACCCTAACCCTAACCCTAACCCTAACCCTAACCCTAACCCTAACCCTAACCCTAACCCTAACCCTAACCCTAACCCTAACCCTAACCCTAACCCTAACCCTAACCCTAACCCTAACCCTAACCCTAACCCTAACCCTAACCCTAACCCTAACCCTAACCCTAACCCTAACCCTAACCCTAACCCTAACCCTAACCCTAACCCTAACCCTAACCCTAACCCTAACCCTAACCCTAACCCTAACCCTAACCCTAACCCTAACCCTAACCCT
>CM068866.1:10000-310000 GCA_035149815.1 Branchiostoma lanceolatum
TACTCATAGATGCAAAGAAGACGTGGAATTTCAGTATGAAGAATAGATTTGGAACAAGTTAATACAAATAACTACGCGACTGATCATTCTATAACGGATGAAGTGACGAAAGTATAAACGTACTGGTAGGTGACTCATCTGGCGGAAGTATCACGGTGTGATAGGCAAACAAGGACAGGACATTTATGCGTCAAGAAGACGGCGAGGAACCGTAAGTAACCGGATTATACAGGAACATTTGTGGGACGTGAATCGCATTCTTGTTTGGAAGGGTAGTGGGCCTTCACTGAATACGTAGAAGAATTTGAGGCCTTTTCAAACTATGCAGGTATAGGGTTAGGGTTAGCGTTAGGGTTATAGGGTCGCGTTGTTTTGTTTAGCTCCGGCAGATTTACATATCAAGGTAACTGTTTGTGCTGGGGACGCCGGCCTGTTTTCGATAGTGGTTGAAATTGGACGTATACGGATTTTCCCACCTTTACAGCCTCTTGGACTGGAATGCACCTTTAGCAAACCTGCTTCTTTGAGTGTTGACTTCTCCTGTGGCAGCAGAGGTTGGCTTACGGTCCGCAAGGTTTGTAGGAATCCAGAGGAATACCTGCAGAACGCCGCCATGACAGGAACGTGAACACGAAGCAGCGAGACACAGCTTGCATAGTAAAGTCTACAGGGAGACGTGACTCGCACTCGAAGTCAGTCAAAGGACTGAAAGGAGTTCCCAGTATGATCAGTTACGATTCAGACGTACGTAGTAGACAGCAACACATTAAAAAGTCGTTTTAACACTTTAAGGCATACGTTTTAATGTCAGAGGTACAGACCGTGGCTGCCCCTAAAAGCGACGCCTATCACTTTTAATACACACTTCAACCTTAACAATAACCTTCACTATGCTGAAGATGGATGCAACTGAACAACAGTTAGAATGCCTAGATGTACAATATTATTGTGAAATTTGGTACTTCACGTGCTTGGATACGCCTTGCATAATCAGGCATGTATGTACAAATCCACCGGCTAACTAACCCATTTGCCTGGAGTATCCAATCCCCCTCAGCCACTTGACTGGCTGCTGAGACCAGGTTTGACTGTTGTACGAACCACGCAAATTTCGATCCTATGCTGAGCAACCCGCAAAATGACTTTCGGCAGATGCTGTCTGGAACCAGTTCAAATGTTTACTTTATCGTAGCTGATTCATCTGCGTTAGCTTTTGTCTGTTTACTTTAAAGTCTGCTCTTCAGTCAAAGCCATTTCTATTTACATTTTGACTTACGGAACCCTCACGGTAAATTTTAGCAGAGTTGTAATTTACAGTTCATCCCAGACACGCTTTTATTCCAGACACGCTTTTATCGCAGACACGCTTTTATCCCAGACACGCTTTTATCCCAGACATGCTGTTATCCCAGACACGCTTTTATCCCAGACACGCTGTTATCGCAGACACACTTTTATCCCAGACTCGCTTTTATCCCAGACACGCTTTTATCCCAGACACGCTTTTATCCCAGACTCGCTTTTATCCCAGACATGCTTTTATCGCAGACACGCTTTTATCCCAGACACGCTTTTATCGTAGATACGCTTTCATCCCAGCCACGTTGTTATCGCAGATACGCTTTTATCGCAGATACGCTTTTATCCCAGACACGCTTTTATCCCAGACACGCTTTTATCGCAGACACGCTTTTATCGCAGACACGCTTTTATCCCAGACACGCTTTTATCCCAGACACGCTTTTATCCCAGACACGCTTTAATCGCAGACACGCTTTTATCCCAGACACGCTGTTATCCCAGACACGCTTTTATCCCAGACACGCTTTTATCGCAGACACACTTTTATCCCAGACACGCTTTTATCCCAGACACGCTTTTATCCCAGACACGCTTTTATCCCAGACACGCTTTTATCCCAGACACGCTTTTATCCCAGACTCGCTTTTATCCCAGACATGCTTTTATCGCAGACACGCTTTTATCCCAGACACGCTTTTATCGCAGATACGCTTTTATCCCAGACACGCTTTTATCCCAGACACGCTTTTATCGCAGACACGCTTTTATCGCAGACACGCTTTTATCCCAGACACGCACTGCACGAAATGGCCACGTATCCTGACGGATCCGACGTATCCGGAATCGGGCCTCATGGCGTTTCCGAGCGAATCCGGAAAAATCCCAGTTCACTGCTCGGATACTGAAGTGCCCGCAGATCCGATCAATTCCGACGCCGTATTCTTCTGGATTCGTGATGCGCCTCGGATACCCGAAGATATTTGCGCGGATCCCTCGTTTTTTGATATTTGGAATGTTCGGATTGTTTGTATGTCGGTAGTTGCTTCGGATCCTGACGAATAAATACACACGGCACGGCATGATCTCATTTCCTGACGAATCCAGCAGATCCGGAATTGCGCATCATAGCAGATACGGAACGTTTCCGATTGGATCCGATACACCTCAGATCAGACAATTCCGGCGCCGTATACGTCTGGATCCTTCATACGTTTCGGGTACAGATACGGAACGTTTCCGAGCAAATTCAGACAATTACCAGGTACACCTCAGATCCGGCAATTCCGACGCCGTATACGTCTGGATCCGTGATGCGCGTCGGATACCTGAGGATATTTGCGCGGATCCTTCGTTTCTAGATATTTGTCAATATGGCAGAGATGTTCGGATTGTTTGTCGGTAGTTGCTTCGGATCCTGACCAACAAATACACACTGCATGGCACGCGGCATGATCTCAGATCCTGACGAATCCAACAGATCCGGAATTGCGCATCATAGCAGATACGGAACGTTTCCGATTGGATCCGATGCACCTCAGATCCGACAATTCCCGCGCCGTATACGTCTGGATCCTTCATATGTTTCGGGTACAGATACGGAACGTTTCCGAGCAAATTCGGACAAATACCAGGAACACCTCAGATCCAGCAATTCTGATGCCGTATACGTCTGGATACGTTTCGGGTACAGATACAATATCTACTCGGATCTTTCATTTTTTTATGTATTTGCCAATATGTTAGAAGTTCAGATTTGCCAATATGTTAGAAGTCATGAGCTGTCTCGGATCCTGACGTGTACGGAACACGGATTCGTGTCGGATATCCAAATTACCCACAATACACTTCTGGGCGCGACAAACGTTAACGGTTTTCTTTCGGTTAACAGCACAGACAAGAACGGCGTTTCATCACCTTCTGTGCTTAACATGGCATCGCCAGAGTCTACCATGGTCGACCAGTGATTTTTGAGTGACTTGAGAGTCGAAGGGAATTCGGTGTAAACTCAAACGCACGGAATTGCGACGTTGTCTTCTTCGTGCATGCAATATTCGTCGCCCCCCTCCCCCCTTGTAAACGCTGGTAGGGAGTTGATTCATCATTTTGAGGGACTGCCCTTTGGTAAGTACAAATTGAAAAATTCCCGTTTCTAACTAGTTTTGACGTCAGTTATCCTCCTATTGTGGCTTGACATATCATCGCATTCGCATGACCATAAGAACTCTCCAGCCGACCTGCCCTTTTACGGCGTTAGGATCTAGGAAATTTAAAATTTCAATTTGTTCATTCTTGCCAATGGTCAGCAGACAAGTGTGTCTGGTTAACGTTTCAGATACAAAATAGCAAGCAGTGGAGGGAAAGATAATTAAAGATATGGAAGGGAAGAAAATGTCATAAGTATTTGTCCCACAAAGATCCCACAGTTTGTGGATAGTGAACTAGAACTTATAAGGAGGCAGTAGTGTGCCTCAGTGATTATTTCATTCAGTTATAGCTGTGCATGTTTGATCAATATCATATTCAAGTTATAGATATAAGTTTTACGTAGTCAATTCAACGATGCCCAGATTCATTTTTTTACACATGCGAGTATGTGATATGTTTAATATTTGTCATTGTTTCCATTTATATATATATATATCCAGTACAGCATCGGCAGATACTTCCTTCACAAATGCAGCACATATTGTGAGGACCTTGGCTGGGAACAAAGCAATCAACTGTCAGATGCTCAGCTGCTGAGTACCTCAGGCTCCTTTGGTAAGTCCATCATCGGTAGCCTCTACCAGGCTCCGCCGGATGGCTGGAAAAATAGTAGAAATTGGCCGTAATAGAGTGAATAGTGTGCCAAGGGAGTTAGCTACGGAGAGAGTACGTACTCCCTCCGTAGCTAACTCCCTTGGCACACTATTCACTCTATTACGGCCAATTTCTACTATTTTTCCAGCCATCCGGCGGAGCCTGGTAGAGGCTACATCATCGGTACACTTCAATGTTAGCTGAGAGAGGCATGATGGATATCCATTGTCCCGTGTTTTTTGTAGCTGCTGTGATGAAACGAAGCCCATGTCAAAATCATGTGACATGTTCCTTAAATACGTGAATTGATATTTATTCATCATTTGGTTTTATCATATAGGAACTGGTTCATCACAAGATGGACTCCAACACAAGATGGAGTCCAACATGCAGATACAGAAGAAATCAGCCTTGCCTGTCCCTTACCAAGAATGCATGGAAGAAGTGAACTCAAATGTAGTCAGAGAATGGGGAGAGGACGATTATACACATGCAGTTCCACGGCATATGCTACTTACGTTTAAAATGTGGCGTGCCATCATGGGAGTTCTTCAGACAGTATAATGTTACTTTCTATTTTCAACCTCTGTATTTGAAATAATTGTATCTGATGGCTTTTAGACTAAGAGCTGGCCACAATAAGGCTTTTATTACTTTAGTGGAATATTTAGAACATGTAGATAATTTTGGTCCAAGGGCACTATACAGTAGTAAATATTACCACAATGTTGTGATGGTGTTACTTGTAATACATTTCATACTTTTTCATAACATTGTGCTTGCACAACCCCTATTTACCGACATTAACCTGCATATGCAGTGGTGCTTTGAGTATGTGGATGTCCCTCAGCCTTTCTCAAATGAAATGGATCATTTAGCCATATAGTACTTCCGTATTGTATTGAATTTGATAGTTTTTGAACTTAGAAATACATTATGTTGAGATATGAAATGATACATATGTTACATACAGGCTTTCCCAAACTTCCTGTCATTCAAAATGATGTTTTGGGTATAGTTAAATTAGGAATGCAAGCACATAGTCGGATCTGTTACGGATTCGTTGTTGGGTCCACCTGTATCCGTCAGTATTCACCATTTTCTTCAAAATACAGAAAAATCCCTGTACGCATCCGTCAGGATCTGTGGCATTTCCGTACAGTGTACGGCTCCGTATTCGTCGAAAATCCCTTACTTTCGGATTCTTCAGGAAATATTCCATATACCGGTGCGGAAATAGTCGGATACGTTACACGAATCCGCATGTATCCGTCAGTATCCGCCAAAAATACAGAAAAATTCGTGTTCGTATCCGTCAGGATCGGTGGCATTTCCGTACAGTGTACGGCTCCGTATTCGTCGAAAATCCCTTACTTTCGGATTCTTCAGGAAATATTCCATATACCGGTGCGGAAATAGTCGGATACGTTACACGAATCCGAATGTATCCGTCAGTATCCGCCAAAAATACAGAAAAATTCCTGTTCGTATCCGTCAGGATCGGTGGCATTTCCGTACAGTGTACGGCTCCGTATTCGTCGAAAATCCCTTACTTTCGGATTCTTCAGGAAATATTCCATATACCGGTGCGGAAATAGTCGGATACCTTACACGAATACGCATGTATCCGTCAGTATCCGTCAGTATCCGACAAAAATACAGAAAAATCCCGGTACGTATACGCCGGGAAACGAGGCCATTTAGTGCAGTGACGCTTTTATCCCAGACACGCTTTTATCCCAGACACGCTTTTATCGCAGACACGCTTTTATCCCAGACATGCTGTTATCCCAGACACGCTTTTATCCCAGACACGCTGTTATCGCAGACACACTTTTATCCCAGACACGCTTTTATCCCAGACACGCTTTTATCCCAGACACGCTTTTATCCCAGACACGCTTTTATCCCAGACACGCTTTTATCCCAGACACGCTTTTATCGCAGACACGCTTTTATCCCAGACATGCTGTTATCCCAGACACGCTTTTATCCCAGACACGCTGTTATCGCAGACACACTTTTATCCCAGACTCGCTTTTATCCCAGACACGCTTTTATCCCAGACACGCTTTTATCCCAGACACGCTTTTATCCCAGACACGCTTTTATCCCAGACACGCTTTTATCCCAGACACGCTTTTATCCCAGACACGCTTTTATCGCAGACACGCAATTATCCCAGACATGCTGTTATCCCAGACACGCTTTTATCCCAGACACGCTGTTATCGCAGACACACTTTTATCCCAGACTCGCTTTTATCCCAGACACGCTTTTATCCCAGACACGCTTTTATCCCAGACTCGCTTTTATCCCAGACATGCTTTTATCGCAGACACGCTTTTATCCCAGACACGCTTTTATCGTAGATACGCTTTCATCCCAGCCACGTTGTTATCGCAGATACGCTTTTATCGCAGATACGCTTTTATCCCAGACACGCTTTTATCCCAGACACGCTTTTATCGCAGACACGCTTTTATCGCAGACACGCTTTTATCCCAGACACGCTTTTATCCCAGACACGCTTTTATCCCAGACACGCTTTTATCGCAGACACGCTTTTATCCCAGACATGCTGTTATCCCAGACACGCTTTTATCCCAGACACGCTGTTATCGCAGACACACTTTTATCCCAGACACGCTTTTATCCCAGACACGCTTTTATCCCAGACACGCTTTTATCCCAGACTCGCTTTTATCCCAGACATGCTTTTATCGCAGACACGCTTTTATCCCAGACACGCTTTTATCCCAGACACGCTTTTATCGCAGACACGCTTTTATCCCAGACACGCTTTTATCCCAGACACGCTTTTATCCCAGACACGCTTTTATCCCAGACACGCTTTTATCCCAGACACGCTGTTATCGCAGACACGCTTTTATCCCAGACACGCTTTTATCCCAGACACGCCTTTATCCCAGACACGCTTTTATCCCAGACACGCTTTTATCCCAGACACGCTTTTATCGCAGACACGCTTTTATCCCAGACACGCTTTTATCCCAGACACGCTTTTATCCCAGACACGCTGTTATCGCAGACACACTTTTATCCCAGACACGCTTTTATCCCAGACACGCTTTTATCCCAGACACGCTTTTATCCCAGACACGCTTTTATCCCAGACATGCTGTTATCCCAGACACGCTTTTATCCCAGACACACTGTTATCGCAGACACACTTTTATCCCAGACGCGCTTTTATCCCAGACACGCTTTTATCGCAGACACGCTTTTATCCCAGACACGCTTTTATCCCAGACACGCTTTTATCCCAGACACGCTTTTATCCCAGACACGCTTTTATCCCAGACACGCTGTTATCGCAGACACGCTTTTATCCCAGACACGCTTTTATCCCAGACACGCTTTTATCCCAGACACGCTTTTATCCCAGACACGCTTTTATCCCAGACACGCTTTTATCGCAGACACGCTTTTATCCCAGACATGCTTTTATCCCAGACAAGCTTTTATCCCAGACACGCTGTTACCGCAGACACGCTTTTATCCCAGACACGCTTTTATCCCAGACACGCTTTTATCCCAGACACGCTTTTATCCCAGACACGCTTTTATCCCAGACATGCTTTTATCCAAGACACGCTTTTATCCCAGACACGCTGTTATCGCAGACACGCTTTTATCCCAGACACGCTTTTATCTCAGACACGCTTCTAACGGAAATTAAATGCTGTCGGCCTGGATGCCATCATCATCCTCACGCACACTGCAGGACACGCGTGAGCCGCTAGATGGCGCTTGTCGGCTCCATCGTCTCTTGTCCCGAGTCGGTGGGGTAGGGACAGGAACCTGGACAGGAACCTGGGAACCAATGGTTGATTTAAGTTAAATGGCATATGCTGGAATGTACTACATTCATCCCAAGTGATCTGGGGAGTCATCTGTAAAAAGCAATGTTTCAAAGTCCGAAAATTTGATAAGACGCTTTTGGACTCGATACGCACCGCATTGTACTCTGGGTCTGGCATGATGGCCTCTTCCGGTATGCCCCCACGTGCCCGGATGTCCTCTCCGTCCGGCCGATGCCGCTCCACCGTTGTGTAGGGCGGTAAGGTGGTGGCGTGCGCATGCGCCAGACCTGAGGGAAGGATATTATGAGGCCCGTTAAAGTACAGCTGCGTACAGTTGGTAAATCAGAAACCCCATCAACCAGAAAGATGCACGTTGTTTGCATTAAAAGGCGGGCAGGGCGCTGAGCTGGTCTAGTTTTTTGCAGTCCGCTTTTTCAGAAACGTTAGAATTTTCTAAGCGTTACTCACGGGTGTAAGACAGTCCCACGGACGTCCACTCTTTACCAGCCCGAGGCGGCGGGCGCGGCTTCAGGGTCCCATCCAACTCCTGCAGTTCCAGGTCCTCCACACCGGAGTCGTTCGTACCATGCCCCAGCCTCTTCACGGACTTCGGGACGGGAGGCATCGAGCGGGCGGAGGACAGCGTGGACGTGTCTGAATCACTCATGAAAAACAGGTTATTGTTATCAGTTTGAACAAATAGTAACAAACTACCTTTACTTAATAAAGAGGTAGGTAATATAGCAAGTTAGTTCTGGCTACAGTAAAGCAAACATTCTTAACCCCTTCTAGACCGGGCTTTTTTGGGATCTGGGACGAGGGGGATCATTCAGCCCCTCCTCATAACTTCCAAACGATATGATGTATCATCACCAAATTTGCATGTAAAGATTAATCACTCCTGAAATTTGTGTACCGTTATGACGTAATATGACGTAATTATGACGTCATTGACGTTGTTCTAAGGGCTAAATAGGGAAATGTTATTGACAAATAACTTAACACAAAATATTTCATATAGATATTAAAGTCTGCCAAGTTAATGTGAACCGTATTGACGTTAAAATGACATCATAGAATGACGTCATAGATGGATCCACCATCTTGGATAGGCAATCTTGAGATTTTTTGAAATACATTTTTTTACAACTTTTAACACCAAATGACAATGAAAATAGACTAAAAACGTTAATATGAATGTGTTTTTTTAGAAAAAAACACGTAATGACGAATTTGAAGCGGAAAAAGCCTGCTTATACCTAAACAAATGATATTGGCCGCCATCTTGGATTTTGACCGATTACGTCATCAAATTAGCATAATTTATAAATATTACATAATGAAAGTGAAATTTAACCATATATGATGTTAATTATGTATGAAAACAAGTGCGATTGAACAAGAAAACCTTGAAACCTCATTGTTTAAGCTGAATTTTAGTGAATTTCGTAAAATATGCCTGTCAGAAACCCGTTGCCATGGCAACGCAAAAAATGCCAAACTTATACTATTATTACAAAATTGTTGCCAACTAAAGTCTAGGAAAAGTCACCACGTCTGGTAATCCTGACACACGTCGTTAGGCAAGTAAGTTGGCGTGGGCACTTTTAGCCCACCCCGGTTTAGGCAGGGTTAATGTTTCGAAGGACATCTCACCAATAAAGAACAAAAAAAGAAAAGGTTCGTTTCTTCTAGAGCGTTTTATGGCTGCACATACTAATTTCGCCGTTGGCTGTACCTTGCTTGGTGTCCCAACAGACCCATCGCTTCTTGACTGCCACGCAGACGATAACCGCGGTCACGATCCCCAGGACAACAGTCGCCATGGAGACGGAGATGGCGATCAGAGATCCATGAGAGCCTACATTCCATGGGGCCGAAAACAATTATATCGGTTCGCCAACTGATCAGTTAAATATTCAATCCATCAGTCGAGTCACAAAGTAAATGTGTCGTTTTACATTCGTTACAGATAAAAAAACAGACATTGACGTTTGCCTTTTAGGTGATCGTTTATCCACCGGCAAAAAAAAACATAGAACAAAGGCAGATAATTATTTCTAAAGGTTATCATTTTAATTCCTCTTATGTCTAACACAATGAAGAGAGTAATTTACAAGCAAACACAAGGATGGATCAAAGCCGTTTTTATTCATCTGGATTCCTCTATACGTTAGGGTATACTCAGTACATCGTCAGGAGAATTATATATTGATGCTTGTGATGCTTCAGGCTTATGTACTAGCTTACCTGAATATGTGCTAAGTTAAAAATACATGTATCTTTATATCGCAAGCTAAGAACACGAACGAAACAGTAAAATGTTAAACGTTTGCAATTAAGGGAGTGGGCAACTCTGGCTTTCTGCAGAGCTTGTCTTTTTACCTGTCACCTCCAGATGAATCTCCCTCCGCGCCTCCCCGAACATGTTGGCGGCCTGGCAGATATACGTCCCTTCCTGAGCTTTCCCGACATCCTTCAGGAGAAGCGTGCTGGACATACCTTCCTCCGTCTGTATGGGGGTCATCACATGATGGATATCATTTCTACCTTGCTGTATTCATTTCTATAATCTGACATTTTGGAAACACTCAAAGGACCAAAAGCTGTTAATAATTAGAACACTATTGATTGTGCAAAACTTTTGTAGAGGGAGCAGCCAGATGAAATCTTGTGTTTGCAGATGAAGTCTTGTGTTTGCCTTGATTGCCCAGAGCCAGTCCTTTGCACTATTCTCTTCCCGTTTTTCTTCAAAATCATCCACAGAGCTAAAATATGGCATGTCGCATAATTACCCATCATGTAATTGATAATGATAGTCCGTACCGGCTTTTCGACTATTGACATGCCTCCATCTGTCGCCATGACAACAATCTCAGCTGACTGCTTGTTTCGCCAGAACCAGGTCACCTGACCAGGCAGGGGGTCACCGAGAATCTCGCAGTGAAATCTCGCGTTACTTCCTGCGGTGACGACAAGTGCTGAGAGACCACTATGGATGGATGGCTTGCCTGATTTGAAAAAGAAAACAGTGGACAAATTGCTTTAATCCTATTCTGAGAATTGTTAGGTCTAGACACTTTGGACAGCTCGGGCCTTAAACAATCTTGTCCCAAATCCCAGGTAGATTAAAGTGCCAGAAACAATCAGGATAAAAGCTAACCTTGACATTGACAGAGTAGGTACCAGGCAAAAGGTGGACCGAGTACGACATTTCACAGACCTACGACGTCGACGTACACGTCCTTGGTGACTTCCCGGAAGCCGTCGCTGGCAGCCACGCATTGATACGTGCCCTGCACGTCGTACCGCACCCGGTGGAAGCGGAGCGGGTTGTCCCAGTACAGACTTGTATCCTTCCGCCGCCAGCGGATGTGAGGTTTGGGGTTCCCGGCAGCCAGGCACTGGAGGTACCGGTCATCCTGCCCGAACTGCATCGTCACCTTGTCTTCCGTGCTGGCGTCTATAGTAGGGGGATCTGCTGTCACATCAACATATCGTATAGAGTTATAGCTGTTACATCGGCATAGCCTACAAAGTTACAACGACTGTTACATCAGCATATCGTACACAGTTACAGCGGCTGATACATCAGCATAACTAACACAGTTACAGCGGCTGTCACATCAGCATATCGTATACAGTTACAGCGGCTGCCACATCAGCATATCGTATACAGTTACAGCGGCAGTTACATCAGCATAACGTATAAAGATACAGCGGCTGTTAGATCAGCATAACTAACACAGTTACATCGGCTGTTACATCAGCATAACTTACACAATTACAGCGGCTGTGACATCAGCATAACGTATAAAGTTACAGCGGCTGTTACATCAGCATATCGTATACAGTTACAGCGGCTGTTACATCAACATAACTTACACAGTTACACCGGTTGTTACATCAGCATAGCGTACAAGGTTATAAAAATGTCTCAGTACTAATGACGACAGGACGCAGGGTGTTTTCAGCCATTCCAACGCAATACACAAACTGAGGTCGATTTAATGTGTTTGAATTTTCATAAAATGTGCATCAGATTTTCTACAAAAAACATTAGAATTCTTTTTCTGATATCAATCAGAATATACAGGAAACAAAGGTAATGCACTAGCTTATATCAAAGATCACCTCTGAAAATAAAAATCTGACAAAGACAAAGGCAATGACAATAAGAATACTTTGATGTTTGTAGTCAGTTGCATGTCATCATCTGCTACTTACAGTACACTTGAAGAGTGATAGTCCCAACCCCCACTGGAGGGACCCCATTGTCGGCTTCACATTGGTACAGTCCGCCGTCGTTCCTGGACGCCTTGGCAATCTGCAGAACGTGCTCCCTGTGAGGTGCAGGGGTTTCAAAGCAGAGCATTATCATCATGATTGTTGTTGTATTATTGTATTACAACATACATGTACTCAAGTATATCGCCTTATACATACTTTTTGTCCTAAGATATACTATAAAGTATCGACTACAGAGTAAACATGAAACAAAACTTTTAATGCAGCTGGTTTTAGGGTAAATAATCACCCACAGGCCTAATAGCTGTCAGCATAATGCTCTTGTGAGATATCCGACAGATTATTTACCTCGGCATGCTGAATGACCGAAGACTATCCCCCAGTTTCCGCCATGTCACAGTGGATTTGGGGTTGCTGTCCACCATGCAGCTGAGACTGGCCGGCTCGCCCTCCCTCACGTGCACGGACGGACTCGGCACCTGCACCACCGGCGGGTCTGGGGGGGGGGGAGGGGTTGTTGATGAGATGTTAAGTACAACTTCTCTTTAATTTCATAAAGAATGGCCTGAAGACTGAATGTTTTATGTCACCACGTCATTTACACTGTCATCTGCCACGCAATGTTTTTGTTTGATTTCAATAAGAATATATGTACCTGTTGTAGGGATGATCACGTTCTGGTATAAGTTTCCGTGTAAAACATCAGAATCACACTTGACTCTCAGGATCCTATATAAAACATCAGACTCACACTTGACTCTCAGGATTCTGTATAAAACACCAGACTCACTCTTGACTCTCAGGATCCTGTACAAAACACCAGACTCACACTTGACTCTCAGGATCCTGTATAAAATACCAGACTCACACTTGACTCTCAGGATCCTGTATAAAACACCAGACTCACACTTGACTCTCAGGATCCTGTATAGAGCATCAGACTCACACTTGACTCTCAGGATCCTATATAAAACATCAGACTCACACTCGACTCTCAGGATCCTGTATAAAACACCAGACTCACACTTGACTCTCAGGATCCTGTATAGAGCATCAGACTCACACTTGACTCTCAGGATCCTATATAAAACATCAGACTCACACTCGACTCTCAGGATCCTGTACAAAACACCAGACTCACACTTGACTCTCAGGATCCAGTATAAAACATCAGACTCACACTTGACTCTCAGGATCCTATATAAAACATCAGACTCACACTCGACTCTCAGGATCCTGTATAAAACACCAGACTCACACTTGACTCTCAGGATCCTGTATAGAGCATCAGACTCACACTTGACTCTCAGGATCCTATATAAAACATCAGACTCACACTCGACTCTCAGGATCCTGTACAAAACACCAGACTCACACTTGACTCTCAGGATCCAGTATAAAACATCAGACTCACACTTGACTCTCAGGATCCTGTATAAATATCAGACTCACACTTGACTCTCAGGATCCTGTATAAAAACATCAGACTCACACTTGACTCTCAGGATCCTGCATAAAACATCAGACTCACACTTGACTCTCAGGATCCTGTATAAATATCAGACTCACACTTGACTCTCAGGATCCTGTATAAATATCAGACTCACACTTGACTCTCAGGATCCTGTATAAAACATCAGACTCACACTTGACTCTCAGGATCCTGCATAAAACATCAGACTCACACTTGACTCTCAGGATCCTGTATAAAACACCAGACTCACACTTGACTCTCAGGATCCTAGACGAGGCCTTTGTCCTGGCG
This sequence comes from Branchiostoma lanceolatum, assembly GCA_035149815.1. Lineage (NCBI taxonomy): Eukaryota > Metazoa > Chordata > Leptocardii > Amphioxiformes > Branchiostomatidae > Branchiostoma > Branchiostoma lanceolatum. Next base: position 23,942 of record CM068866.1, read on the forward strand.
AGTTGCGGGAAGCCCTGGTCGGCCAGGCAGGTGAAGTTTGCGCCGTTGTCCCATTTGGTCAGCCGCGGGAGGAACAGCTCCAGGGTTTGGTCTTCATTGGTTGACATAGTCGCCGACCTGTCGCATCGTGTAGAGTTTTGATAATGTTATCTACCTGTTCTTACTTATTAAGTCACATGTGTATAAGTATATAAATGTACATCAATGAAATGGCCTTACCTGAACGGCTGTGTCCCGTTCAGCCAGGTGAGCCGAGCTGCGGGATGTCCACCTGACGCTCGGCAGGTGAGGGACAGCTGATCACCTGCCGTCAGGGTCAGCTCTCCGCCTGATATGGTCGGCGGAGTCGGCATCGGAACTGAAACATTTAATACTTTCCTGATACATATATCATCAAGCATACTTTGGAACACAACAAAGTGGATTGGACTAGATCGTGTAGCTTTCATTGTACCAAATCGTTCTTTTCAGCATAGATTACTTTGGCGGTACTCACCGACCACTGTCAGTGCGGCGGATATAACGGCAGGGTCGGTAGGGTGGGGTGGAGGGGGAGGGATGGTGGGGTACCGAGCATATCGGGCCTGCTCGGGAGGGTGGGTATGGGAGGTAACGTACCGAGCATATCGGGCCTGCTCGGGAGGGTGGGTATGGGAGGTAACGTACCGAGCATATCGGGCCTGCTCGGGAGGGTGGGTATGGGAGGTAACGTACCGAGCATATCGGGCCTGCTCGGGAGGGTGGGTATGGATCACTTTGGCGGTACTCACCGACCACTGTCAGTGCGGCATCGGCGGCATCATCCGGGTGAGTGTAGCAGCTGTATTTCCCGTCGTCCTTCAACAGAGAATCCCTGATTTCCAAGTTGAATTCTCCCTTGGAACTATCGCCGACAATCTTATGACGTCTGTAGGCCTTCAGGACGTTCCTGCTGTAGGATATTATCTTGTCGTCCGGCCCCCCCTGCCATATCACTGTGTCGTCATCAGCCAGTCCGATGAAAGCGCACTTCATGACCGCAGTCTGGCCACGGAGGACTGCAACCGGCTCCGGCCTCTCTCGGAAAGATGCCCCGTTCACTCCAAAGAGAATACACGGTTATCAAGTGTCAGTAGGTTCAATGCACTCTCTTTATGTACTGTTCTTCTCTGCTGCTGCTATACCAATCATTCCCAAGACAGATCATCATTTTTTGTGTGGATAAAGTAAAATAACGTTTTGTTTAGTTAAGATGACCCTGTCTGATTCTTTAGCAAGCTCATCTAACATCGCTTATTGTACGATCAAAGCAAATAGATGTAGCGGTCTGTCTTCCATTAAGGAGACCTTCAAATATCATGAACTATTATTTTGGAGGCGGGAGGTCACTGCCTCTGCTCGTAAAACAAGGCCAACATGTATTCAGCTTTGGAACATCGACCCGTCGGGCGGCCTTCCTTGTACATATCGAATTAACACTTTCAATCTTCCTGTGGTTAAAGTGACAGTCAAGCCACGTGTATCGATGTTCAATATTTTGTGGCCGAAACTTCAAATTATCATGATGCCTTTAAAACCGCGGGATCAACACGATGTTCAAAGAGAATTTCAATGAGAAATGGCCACGGCCTGACGCCCCATAAATATTTGCCTCATACCTGATTATCTGAAAATGTACTTTCAAAAAATATCATTTGGCGAGCACCACCAATGCAAGTTCAGTTGGAAAGCTGCGTTGTAAGTATATTATTTCCTAATCAAGTTCATCGGCACTCTGGTCGTTACGATAACTTTGTTAAGACGCCGAAGTAATTCCAATAAGCACATTACGACAGTTAAGGGACCACGAGAAGAATAATCAGGGCCAGGTTGGGGTGACCGCTTCGGGCAGAGGAACGTGCGGGGAATAGCAGAGAAACTCTGCACGTCAGCTCGATATTACTTTTCTTCGCCATGCCATCTAGGAACTTGTTCTATTTCTCAGGACAATACAGGCAGGTACCATTACCGTGTAGCGCTTTACGGTGTGTGGTTATCCAGAATAGCAGCCCTTTTCAAGATTTGTTATTACCAAATGGTCCTCTAAGGCTGGGATTTGGAAGCTGGGTTTCGATTTGTTAGGATTATGTGCTTTCTATGCCCACGAGGAGAAATATTCCGTGCAGGGTATTAAAAACTGGCAGTACATTCATATCACGTAGTGCGACGCACCTCCAGTCTTTGATATTTGATTATCAATCATTTACATGTCAACGGAATTAAACACGCTGTAGAAACTGTAGGGTTCACGGACAAGCAGTGCAAATTAATGTCGACAGGTTCACAATCATAAACCAAAGTTTTACATTCACGTTATGTTCATTCAGATCTACAATCTAATAAGCAGGTGCGTTTTGTTGCAGTTTGTCTGGATATCTTACAAAATAACAAACTCAACTATGCCATGTGACATGTACCCACTCCGTCTGTTTAACACATTTTAATCTGTTATCACTCATCAGATCGATGAAGAAGGCAGCAATGCCTTGGAGCAGTGCGACAATGACTTGCAGCAGTGCGATAATGACTTGTTACAGTGCGATAATGCCTGGTAGCAGTGCGATAATGAATTGCAGCAGTGCGATAATGAATTGTAGCAGTGCGATAATAACCTTCAGTAGTGCGATAATGCCTTGTAGCAGTGCGATAATGACTGGCAGCATTACGATAATGACCGGCAGCAGTGCGATAATGCCTTGCAGCAGTGCGGTAATGACTTGTAGCAGTAAGATAATGACCGACAGCAGTCCGATAATGACTTAGCTTGCAGCAGTGCGATAATGCCTTGTAGCAGTGCGGTAGTGACTTGCAGCAGTGCGATAATGCCTTGCAGCAGTGCGATAATGCTTTGCAGCAGTGCGGTAGTGACTTGTAGCAGTGCGATAATGCCTTGCAGCAGTGCGATAATGCCTTGCAGCAGTGCGATAATGCCTTGCAGCAGTGCGATAATGCTTTGCAGCAGTGCGGTAGTGACTTGTAGCTGTGAGATAATGCCTTGCAGCAGTGCGATAATGCCTTGCAGCAGTGCGATAATGCCTTGCAGCAGTGCGATAATGCTTTGCAGCAGTGCGATAATGCTTTGCAGCAGTGCGGTAGTGATTTGTAGCAGTGCGATAATGCCTTAGCTTGCAGCAGTGCGGTAGTGACTTGTAGCAGTGCACCTGGTATTTATGACCTAATACGATGCATCACCTTGTTTCGCGTCCCAGTGATCATCCATCCTGCAGTACATAACTACATATTTCCGATTTAGATAAAGCTATTGTCAATGTTTATGAACGGCTCCAGTGCCTCACATTAATATAACTCAGTTATACACCCATGTACCTTGAAACCTTGTGGACTTGGATAGATCTGTCCGCTGTAAGATGTTCGAAGCCTTACATTAAGCCACCAGACCCTCCATCCTTATCTAACTTCGGTGTTGATTAAGAACAGCTAACAAGTCATTGTGGTTCAAATGTAGGGAACATCTGGACCTCCCTGTCCTTGAACGAAAAGAGCTGCTGGAGAAAAGTGCGTTCTCCTCCAGCCACGGTGACATGTGACAGATGTGCGCATTTCGGCCCCGGGGAGAGATAAGGCAGTTCGCCATTCGGGAAATCCACTTTAGATGTACATCAAGGAATAAGTGTCAGCTAGATGCCTACATATATTTTGATAGAATATTACACTCTTTTCTAGCAGATTTCAATAGGAACCTTTTATCTGCGATTAGATTCGCTTTGCACCTTTTTTCAACTGGCAAAATGTTACTATCAAGATGCGTCTTCAGCCTTGATGAGTGATTGGCCTTCACCGCTCCTAAGACGATCCCCATTGTCTGTATGTCTCTCAGTAAAAGCCTTTTGAAGCATCCCTCCAGCGCAGTCATTGCTCTGGCTTCTAGCACGCCTGCCAGAGTATTGCATTTGTGAATTGCAAAGTGTCCAGGTATACTACGTATGCTGGCTGGGCACATTTTCTAAGCAGCTAATCCTGGCGTTGTAATTAAGGAGGACATTTTCACCAGCACTTAATGCAAATGACGACTTCAAGTCATGAATGCTCGAACCCTATTTCTTCTAGCAGTGTCCAACGTTATGTATTGATCTATGCGATGAATCCTAATCATTTACTATTTTCGGTCACCGGATTTGAAGTAGCAGTTACAAATGTGAATAATTAATGACGTCGTAATCACATGTCACGATTCAATTAGAATCAGATTCAATAAAACTTAGTGCAAAAAGGATGTCCGGCATATTAAACTAAGAACCCCTGAAGATTGAAAAGTGCCTTTCTTACTATTTCTACTCCATGTTTCCATTTCAAGTAGGCCAAAATAGGAACGTGACAAAATAAGCAGTAGATGTGATCGGCAGGTCGCATATTGATCTTCCTTTTGCACTTTCCCTTTCAGCTCAGTTGAAGGTCCCTGTAATTTCCCGTTCAGCTCAGCTGGAAGGTCCCTGTAATTTCATTCCGGGTTGTCAGCTTCACCGCCCGGGTCATGTGCCAGTCTGGGCTGTGGGCGTGCGACCTTCACACGGGGTTTGTGCATGAAAGCAATCGCGTCCAGCCACGCGTCGCTCACCCGGGGGTTGTCAGGAGCAGGTTACGAAGATGCAAGGCGCGCGGCGAGGAACATTTAATTGGGTTCATTTCAATGAAGCCCACACGGATAATTGGTCCAATGGTTTTCGCAAGTCACATTCGATACAAATGACTTACCATTACTCGTCTAGCTTACTCTTTACTCCTGCTTTTCAGAATTCAAAGTAGTTGAATATTCCAAATACGCCGCAAAGAGGTATCTTTTGTTTGAATGTAGGGCAAGTTAGGGTTGCATGGGACATCGCGAAACGTCCATTTCCACTGACTACACAAGGAACAGCCCTACCTGCTTGCAGTCAGACGTACCAGGGTTTCTTTTCCTTAGTTTTATCATGAGAAGGATTTAGCTACGTTCCGGGTGACATGTGTCCTATAATACCTGTGACATGTGAGATGCAGTATCGACTAATCTACATGCAAAACGAAGACAGCAGGAAAACCGATTTCTCGTTAACGCGTGCTTCTCCTTTATAGTCGTGGTTTTCGATCCCTGCTGCCTCCGCATGCGTGGCAACTGGCAAGGTCCTAATGAGACGGTTCATCAGGACCGAACACGTTAGCTAAGCCGTGCGGATCGGGATTGGAGAAACATACGCTACTGAGCAATTGTACCTATCCTCATCCCTAGCAGCCAGACTAGAACGCAGTATTTCTCCATTTCAGATGCATGTTTTATCTCCTACTCTCACATATTCGACAGATTTGACAGATTTGTGTTTATCTTCCAAGAAACACTCATGGCATCCTCCTATCCGAATGTATCATGCATTGTATACAGTCTGCCTAAGAAGCCGCATCAATCATTGGCCCACTTCAAGTCCCACATGGATGTTCCAAGTCGCCACCAGGAAATGTAACAGAGGAATAGACTCGCGTACCTGACTGAGTCAAAGCTTGACGCAAACTCACCTGTCTGAAGCCACGCCGTCAGGACCAGGACTACCCCGTACCTGGAGACGAGTCCAGACGCCATGTTCGTCACTGCACGCGGCTCGCCTCCTGCCTGTAGACTCCTGTAAGCGAGCGGACACCGTGCACACGGCCCTGTGTGGAGCAGCACTGTTCACTGTTGCCTCCCGCACAGTCGCGTATACAGCAGTACTAACGCCTCCTGCCTGCTGACTCCTGTAAGCGAGCAGACAACGTGCGCATTTATTTCTTACGCTGTCAGCGTGCTAACCAAAATGTGAGGATGAGGGAGGCAGCCTGGAGGTGGTCCTGAGCTCGCACTGCTGCTGCCGGGCTTGTTCAGTGTTTACACGTTCAATGAAGCTTCTTCTTTGACTATTTTCCTTACTATATCATCAAGGACTTCCTTAGTACATTTGATACGCTGATGATAATGCTAAGCTTTCCGCCCACTTGTTGCAGTAGAAGAACCTCCTCATCAAGAGAGGCAAAAACGCCACCCAGGTGTTCTCTGTCAGAAGACAATGGGGTATTTCCCCCACTCTTTTCGTCAGTGCGGGCGCATCTTTAAGGTATGGTTATAGTTGTCCACTTATAGGCATTGAACTACCTCGATGGGAGATGGAGACGATTATGCTAGGAGATAGCGGTGAACATTGGTTTGAAGGCTTGCAGGTTGTACATGGGAGGGGGAAAGCTGTCATCGTGAGAGGTCCATATGTTGGAATTTTTTGGAAAGAAACTGTTGCTATATGACGAGAAGAGATGTATATATATATATATATATATATATATATATATATATATATATATATACATCTCGTCTATATATACGTCAATCCATCAGCTTACTCCAACTTCTTGATTTGTGATCGACTGTTTGCTGGCGCGCTTTAGGCATGATAAATCAGGCTCTACGGGATAAACAGGATCAGGCCGCGTAAGATTTGTGGTATCCGAGGCTTATGCTGAAATTTATTCCACCAGTAAGATTTGTGGTATCCGAGGCTTATGCTGAAATTTATTCCACCAGTAAGATTTGTGGTATCCGAGACTTATGCTGAAATTTATTCCACCAGTGAGCCTGTCAACCTCTCTTACCTCTGCAGAACGCCATGCTCCTCGGTGCGTCTGATATGGACTATATGTTGTCATATACCGAGGTAAACATGGTTGTGTTGAATATGGCTCTACATTTTGGCACATATATGATGAATGCTAGAACAGCATACCTAGAAGGTATGCATGTATAATTGTTGCAGAATGTTATATGATCAGGGCTCCGACTCTACTTTGCTTACATATGGCATACGTCTATGCTGCTTTCAAAGCGGTCCCCCGAAAGTGCGAAATGGAACGAAATGGAACGAAATGGAACGAAATGGAACGAAATGGAACGAAATGGAACGAAATGGAACGAAATGGAACGAACTAAAACAACATATGTAACATTATGAAATGAAATACCAATAGATAGCGAATTATTAGGGGTAGACCGGAACAGGAAGCATTTTAAATACAGAAGTGAGTGGTAAATACATAACATAACGTGTTTTATTTCTTGAATCTATGTAATAATATTAAATACAACGTTTTTGTCGCGTTTGTGTGGCTAGATTCTTCCCTGAAAATGGAGACGCCGCGTGCAAAGAGATCCGCTGCTCTTGCTTGTGTACCAACGATCTGCAAATGAACAGCTGCAAATAGCAGGGAAAACAAGCAAACCGAAATAGTATTGCAGAAGTTGATGGTAACATTGCATCTCCAAGAGGGCATGAGGCAAGCGTAATCTTATTATGTATACAGCTAGCGTGTTTGCGTGTTGTATGAACCGTGAAATACATGCATTGCTCGTTCACACCCTCCCTTTGTTTTGTCGTGAACAAGGAAGCATAAATGTCTCCAGGGGACTCCACGTCCGTGTTTGAATGGAGTGTGAAATGTGTGAAATGTGTGACGCGCCGCAGAGCTTCATTTAAATATCATTAACGGGGGGGTCCATTCAGGGGTCAGGGGTCTGACTTTAAGCCGAACAATTGGAAAGATATGCATATGCTACGTACAAGTTATGGACTAAAACCGTATTCAAATAAATGGAAAGTCGGGGTTTGATTCAACCTGTCGGCAGCACGCCCACAGTTCCGTCGCGCTGGCAACAATGCCGGTTTATTTGTATGCGGGGCTCCATTTGGGGGAGAGATTTATAGATAATAAAATAACGCTTGCCTCATGCCCTCTTGGTGAATTATGAGATGCACTGTTACCACCAATTGTATAATCTAGTCCTAACTTCGATACTCAGTTCCGTTTGCTTGTTTTCCCTGCTATTTGCAGCAGTTCATTTGCAGATCGTTGGTACACAAGGAAGAGCGGCGGATCTCTTTGCACGCGGCGCCTCCATTTTCAGGGAAGAATCTAGCCACACAAACGCGACAAAAACGTTGTATTTAATATTATTACATAGATTCAAGAAATAAAACACGTTATATTATGTATTTACCACTCACTTCTGTATTTAAAATGCTTCCTGTTCCAGTCTACTCCTTATACTTCGTTATCTACTGGTATTTCATTTCATAATGTTAGATATGTTGTTTTAGTTCGTTCCATTTCGTTCCATTTCGTTCCATTTCGCACTTTCGGGGGACCCCTGCAAAGCTCTAAGCAGTATTTGTCCCACATACCACAGCATCCTATCTAGATTCTCTTTCTTACATACTAGCCCAGTACAAGCCCAACACTTTGTAGCGGCCTTGCCAATACGACACGCTCGACTGGAACGAAATATATCCAAGTATATCCATCACAGCCTTTCTGTATATCGGAATGCCAGCGCGGATTTTAAAGAAACGCAAGATTGTACAATGTTCATAGATCCCCAGTCGCTCATAACGGATAGAAATTCTTGGCTGGTGCGGTGGTGTTTAACCTTCAGTTGCAGGGAAGAGGTGGTACAAATATATCAAACCGATGCGTTTCACGTAGGCAAAACCGAATCATCTGACAAATTTGACACTCAGGCTAGTTTCACGTAGGTAAAACCGCATCATGACAAATATGGCACTCAGGCTAGTTTCACGTAGGCAAAACCGAATCATCTGACAAATATGGCACTCAGGCTAGTTTCACGTAGGTAAAACCGCATCATCTGACAAATATGGCACTCAGGCTAGTTTCACGTAGGCAAAACCGAACCATCTGACAAATATGACACTCAGGCTAGTTTCACGTAGGCAAAACCGCATCATTTGACAAATATGACACTCAGGCTAGTTTCACGTAGGCAAAACCGAATCATCTGACAAATATGGCACTCAGGCTAGTTTCACGTAGGTAAAACCGCATCATGACAAATATGGCACTCAAGCTAGTTTCACGTAGGTAAAACCGCATCATTTGACAAATATGGCACTCAGGCTAGTTTCACGTAGGTAAAACCGCATCATTTGACAAATATGACACTCAGGCTAGTTTCACGTAGGCAAAACCGAACCATCTGACAAATATGACACTCAGGCTAGTTTCACGTAGGCAAAACCGCATCATTTGACAAATATGACACTCAGGCTAGTTTCACGTAGGCAAAACCGAATCATCTGACAAATATGGCACTCAGGCTAGTTTCACGTAGGTAAAACCGAACCATCTGACAAGGGAAACGATGTCAGCGTTTTCCTTACTCAATCCACCCTGGCCCAATTTTATAGGATGTTAGTACAACTAGTTTTATAACGTTTTTTTTTTTCTAATGTTTTTTTTTTTTTCAAATAATTCTACCCCAAATGATCTCATCTGCTCTTGCCACACGTCATTTGTTGGATATTTCTAGCCTCTACTTTTATAATACAGTTGGCCTAACCCCCACTTCTCCTTTAGCTCGACAGTTGGCCTAACCCCCACTTCTCCTTTAGCTCGACAGTTGGCCTAACCCCCACTTCTCCTTTAGCTCGACAGTTGGCCTAACCCCCACTTCTCCTTTAGCTCGACAGTTGGCCTAACCCCCACTTCTCCTTTAACTCGACAGTTGGCCGAACCCCCACTTCTCCTTTAGCTCGACAGTTGGCCTAACCCCCACTTCTCCTTTAGTCCGACAGTTGGCCGAACCCCCACTTCTCCTTTAGCTCCTCCATGGTCACTTCGACATTTTTTACGTCCGTGTCTTTGCCGAACACGCCGAACCTAGGACCTTCCGGACGCAAGTCTCCCGAGAACCGAGGGTCCGAGGGCAACCCGGCCGGCTGCCACCTATAGCAATAAAGACATAAATAACCTCAGCCCTCTTTTCAACAATAATCATTTCCTTAATCCATGTACCCTGGGAGTGAAATGCTCCTTTAAACTTCGTACTATGTAGAAATAAAGAGACCTAAATGGTTTAAAAACCTTTGATTTCGCTCACCTTGTATCGCAGCTGACCCGGGCAAACTGTGTGCAGTTCACAGTCGACATGTGCACGGTTCTGAGGGAGAATATAGGCAAGTTGTAAACATGCAAATCAGGGACCGCTTTCAGAAGACATAAAGCCGGAATGGAACAGCCAAACAGTATCTCTACTGGTCTGACGTTTTACCGCATAGTGAAGATGAGAGCGTCGCCGGCTCGGAAATCTGCGGACTTCCACTGACCCCCGAACCGCCGCGTGATCTCCAGCGGGTCCTCCGTGAACCACCCCGTTCCTATGGCAACACAGGGTTTGTTATCAATGTACCAGGCACATTCGAGCCGGTTCCTATGGAAACACAGGGTTTGTTATCAATGTACCAGGCACATTCGAGCCGGTTCCTAAGGCAACGCAAGGTTTACCATAACTGTACCAGGCACATTCGAGCCGGTTCCTATGGCAACACAGGGTTTGTTATCAATGTACCAGGCACAAACGAGCTGGTTTCTATGGCAACACAGGGTTTGTCAATGTACCAGGCACATTCGAGCCGGTTCCTAAGGCAACGCAAGGTTTACCATAACTGTACCAGGCACATTCGAGCCGGTTCCTATGGAAACACAGGGTTTGTTATCAATGTACCAGGCACAAACGAGCCGGTTCCTATGGCAAAACAAGGTTTATTATAACTGTACCAGGCACAAACGAGCCGGGTTCCTATGGCAAAACAAGGTTTATTATAACTGTACCAGGCACAAACGAGCCGGTTCCTATGGCAACACAAGGTTTATTATAACTGTACCAGGCACAAACGAGCCAGTTCCTATGGCAACACAATGTTTATCATAACTGCACCTGGCACAAACGAGCCGGTTCCTATGGCAAAACAAGGTTTATTATAACTGTACCAGGCACAAACGAGCCAGTTCCTATGGCAACACAATGTTTATCATAACTGCACCTGGCACAAACGAGCCGGTTCCTATGGCAACACAAGGATTCCAAATAAAAGGCCTAATCCTATAAGTTTCTATAGCAACAAAGTTCGCTTTTCATTCATTGGTTTGGCTGCCTGCTGGTATGGAATAAAGAGTTCTCAAGAAATGTACTAATGAATCGATTAAACGTTTAGCTAACTATCACTGAGGAACTCAACATGGAGAGCATGTGTTAGTCTGTTAAAAGATCAGAGTTGTATAAAAGGAGAAAAAAAGTAAAAATTCATCACAAAGAAAGAAAGTTACCCCTATAGTCCATTAACTAGATAACGCAGACCATCCGTGCAGACCCCGCTTCAAAGCCGTGATGTCAGTTAGCTTAATGATTAGTCCGCCCTATATTTCAATAAGCTTACGTGAACTTATTTCTGTATCATTCAGTTTTTTTCCTGTATCTTTCTTCAGTAAACTACTACCATAAAACTATTCACTATAATCATAAAGAGCTTCTCTGACCTTTAAGCTTTGCTTCTTCAATGTCCAGACTCCCGTATGTATCCTGGAAGTGCTGGAAACTGGAGAGCAAACAAGAATCTTAACCCGACTCCGTGCAATTCTAATTTGGCAGTTTAAGTGATGTCAGGGTGAAATATCGAATATTAGAATTCATATGTTGAGTTCCTATGGTGAGAGTAGTGTTGTTAATGTACACTGATGTTGTCAGGAACGCAAGTACAAGCGTCCCCATGTGCACACAAACAAACAAACAAACAAACAAACAAACAAACACACACACACACACACAAACACACACACAAACACACACATACGAACACTCAAACACAGGCGTACAGACCAAACCAACGTAAATACTGACGTGTGCAAATTAACTACAGACGTGTGCAAATTAACTACAAACGCGTGCACATTAACTACAAACGTGTGCACATTAACTACAGACGTGTACACATTAACTGCAGACGTGTGCACATTAACTACAGACGTGTGCACATTAACTACAGACGTGTGCACATTAACTAAAGACGTGTGCACATTAACTACAGACGTGTGCGCATTAACTACAGACGTGTGCACATTAACTACAGACGTGTACACATTAACTGCAGACGTGTGCACATTAACTACAAACGTGTGCACATTAACTACAGACGTGTGCACATTAACTACTGACGTGTGCATACCGTCAAACACACACCTGCGGAGTTTATGGGAACCCTCGCAGACGGCCAGGGTGCCCATCTCCATGGTAACGTCTCCCAGCGGTGTCCACATGGTGTAGACCTGGTCCGTACCACGTGACATGTACACCCAATCCACGTGAGCGCCGGTGAAACCTTCGTTGTACATGGCTCTGTTGAACAACAGCAATAAAAACACATGGCTCAACAGCAACAAACACATGGCTCAATGAAAGAACAGCAGCGACAAACACATGGCTCAGTTGAACAGCAGCAGGCTAACCAACCTTAGCCATGGTATGGTACCCGGGTAATTAAACCTACTTTAGCTATGGTATGGTACCCGGGTAATTAAACCTACCTTAGCCATGGTATGGTACCCAGGTTATTAAGCCTACCTTAGCCATGGTATGGTACCCGGGTAATTAAACCTACTTTAGCTATGGTATGGTACCCAGGTTGTTAAGCCAACCTTAGCCATGGTATGGTACCCGGGTAATTAAACCTACTTTAGCTATGGTATGGTACCCAGGTTGTTAAGCCAACCTTAGCCATGGTATGGTACCCGGGTAATTAAACCTACCTTAGCCATGGTATGGTACCCAGGTTATTAAGCCTACCTTAGCCATGGTATGGTACCCGGGTTGTTAAGCCTACCTTAGCCTTGGTACGGTACCCGGGTAATTAAACCTACTTTAGCTATGGTATGGTACCCGGATGTTAAGCCTACCTTAGCCTTGGTACGGTACCCGGGTAATTAAACCAACCTTAGCCATGGTATGGTACCCAGGTTGTTAAGCCTACCTTAACCTGGGTACCATACCATAGCTAAAGTAGGTTTAATTACCCGGGTACCATACCATAGCTAAGGTAGGCTTAACAACCTGGGTACCATACCTACTTTAGCCTTGGTATGGTACCCAGGTTGTTAAGCCTACCTTAGCTATGGTATGGTACCCAGGTTGTTAAGCCTACCTTAGCCATGGTATGGTACCCGGGTAATTAAACCTACTTTAGCTATGGTATGGTACCCAGGTTATTAAGCCTACCTTAGCCATGGCATGGTACCCGGGTAATTAAACCTACTTTAGCTATGGTATGGTACCCAGGTTGCCAACCTTAGCCATGGTATGGTACCCGGGTAATTAAACCTACTTTAGCTATGGTATGGTACCCAGGTTGTTAAGCCTACCTTAGCCATGGCATGGTACCCGGGTAATTAAACCTACTTTAGCTATGGTATGGTACCCAGGTTGCCAACCTTAGCCATGGTATGGTACCCGGGTAATTAAACCTACCTTAGCCATGGTATGGTACCCGGGTAATTAAACCTACCTTAGCTATGGTATGGTACCCAGGTTGTTAAGCCTACCTTAGCCATGGTATGGTACCCGGGTAATTAAACCTACTTTAGCTTTGGTATGGTACCCAGGTTGCCAACCTTAGCCATGGTATGGTACCCGGGTAATTAAACCTACTTTAGCTATGGTATGGTACCCGGGTTGTTAAGCCTACCTTAGCCATGGCATGGTACCCGGGTAATTAAACCTACTTTAGCTATGGTATGGTACCCAGGTTGCCTACCTTAGCCATGGTATGGTACCCGGGTAATTAAACCTACTTTAGCTATGGTATGGTACCCAGGTTGCCTACCTTAGCCATGGTATGGTACCCGGGTAATTAAACCTACTTTAGCTATGGTATGGTACCCAGGTTGTTAAGCCTACCTTAGCCATGGCATGGTACCCGGGTAATTAAACCTACTTTAGCTATGGTATGGTACCCAGGTTGCCTACCTTAGCCATGGTATGGTACCCGGGTAATTAAACCTACCTTAGCCATGGTATGGTACCCGGGTAATTAAACCTACTTTAGCTATGGTATGGTACCCAGGTTATTAAGCCTACCTTAGCCATGGTATGGTACCCAGGTTGTTAAGCCTACCTTAGCCTTGGTATGGTACCCGGGTAATTAAACCTACCTTAGCCATGGTATGGTACCCGGGTAATTAAACCTACTTTAGCTATGGTATGGTACCCGGGTTGTTAAGCCTACTTTAGCTATGGTATGGTACCCAGGTTATTAAGCCTACCTTAGCTATGGTATGGTACCCGGGTAATTAAACCTACCTTAGCCATGGTATGGTACCCGGGTAATTAAACCTACTTTAGCTATGGTATGGTACCCAGGTTATTAAGCCTACCTTAGCCATGGTATGGTACCCAGGTTGTTAAGCCTACCTTAGCCTTGGTATGGTACCCGGGTAATTAAACCTACCTTAGCCATGGTATGGTACCCGGGTAATTAAACCTACTTTAGCTATGGTATGGTACCCGGGTAATTAAACCTACTTTAGCTATGGTATGGTACCCAGGTTGTTAAGCCTACCTTAGCCATGGTATGGTACCCAGGTTGTTAAGCCTACCTTAGCTATGGTATGGTACCCGGGTTGTTAAGCCTACCTTAGCCACTTGAAGTCGAATGTTTGAGGCTCAGCGCCCAGAAGGGATTGGAAGAAGGCACGGGCTGTGAAACGGACGCCATGTATGCTGGTTTATAACGTTTCTAAACATAGAAATATCAGACTAGAGTATTTTACAGCAACATCTACACAATGCTTTAGAGAAAGTCTTCAAACAAGACAGTCAACATTCCGAGAAAGTGAGAATAAGAAAAAAAAAACAATACGAGCGCTATCAGAGAGCTGTAGTTAGTTACTCACGCCTTGGTCCCTCGATGACCTTCAGAACGGCGCCAGAATGCGTGATGGAGTTCTTACCCTGCGGACGGACGATCAGGAGAGCATTTAGAACCTGCTGTATGCCATTATATCTAAAGTAGCATGTGAACAAATGATAGTGTGAACAAAGCAGTTCCCTCCAACTTGTTCTGTGGATGTATCGTCAAGACGCGCAGCTCTTAACATGTCGAGCTATAGCTGGCGAGGTCCTAGTCGTCATGAGCTTGCGCCTGCGTACACTGTACCAGTTGGATAGCTTTAACTTGATAAGCATTGTCATACAAAGCATTTAAGTAGACATGTCCCCTTGTTCTGACGTCACCTTCACGACCGTACTGACCTCCATAAATGGAACACATCCCCGGCCGCATCTTGAATCCAGAACTCCTTGTTGCCATGGAAACGAGGTATCCAATTTCCCTTCACCTGATTCCTACACAAAAGGAAACCAGGCGTTTCTTCATCATTGTGCAAAGCGGAACGTTTTCTTCAAATATGAAATATCAAGTTGGCCATATATCTATCTATCCATTTACCTCTCTCTCTCTCTCTCGATCCATTACTAGAAACATACGATCCGTACGGAATACATACGATCCATTACGCAGAAACATACGATCCGTACAGAATACATACGATCCATTAGGCGGAATACATACGATCCTTACTAATTTGCTGGCCATCGCGCTAACACCGAATCTAGCTATGTCTGGTCCCCCTAGTTGGTCTAAGCCTACATCAGTCTTAATTTAGTGCAGCTTGAGATTTTTAGAGTTTATCCGTATGGGATAGAGTTTAGCCGTATGGGATAGAGTTTAGCCGTATGGGATTAGCCGTGTGGGATACGCCATTATTAAGCTCTTAAAGCGAAGATGTCGTACGAAGAACTGGTTACGAGTAAGCCATATTGAATTTGCCGCCGGTGTCACGTGATCCAGGCACATTTCTCCAAATTAGTAAGGATCGTATGTATTCCGTAAGGATCGTATGTATTCCACGTAATAGATCGTATGTATTCCGTACGGATCGTATGTTTCTAGTAATGGATCGTCTGTATTCCGTACGGATCGTATGTTTCTAGTAATGGATCGTATGTATTCCGTACGGATCGTATGTTTCTAGTAATGGATCGTATGTATTCCGTAAAATTCGTATGTATTCCGTAAAATTCGTATGTATTCTTTGGCACCCCTGTTGACGTACGTGATGACCTACAAACTTACCTTGACGTACTTAATGACCTCGAGACGCGCGTCCAGCACTTCCTGCCGGTCATGAAGGCCCCGGATGAAGAGATAACTGGAAAATAAAGTTTTGCATTTCAGGCTATTGATATTGAACCTTTAACGCTGTTATGTATTGTGGACATCTGCACTTGAGCCTTTATCGCTGTTCTGTATTGTAGACACCTGCACTAGAGCCTTTGTCGCTGTTCTGTATTGAAGACACCTGCACTATAGCTAGAACCGTTATCGCTGTTCTGTATTG
The DNA here is from genome assembly GCA_035149815.1 of Branchiostoma lanceolatum. Classification (NCBI taxonomy): domain Eukaryota; kingdom Metazoa; phylum Chordata; class Leptocardii; order Amphioxiformes; family Branchiostomatidae; genus Branchiostoma; species Branchiostoma lanceolatum. The sequence continues at coordinate 40,211 of CM068866.1, forward strand.
TAGACACCTGCACAAGAACCTTTATCGCTATTCTGTATTGTAGACACCTGCACTAAAACATCTACATCTACGCCATACTCAGCAAGGCCGCGCGAGGGACATAACGCCAAAGGGTGAAATATCAGGGTCACGCCCAGCTGCAGCTTAACCTTTATCGCTGTTCTGTAATGAAGACACCCGCACTAGAGTCTTTATCGTTGTTCTGTATTGTAGACACCTGCACTAGAGCCTTTATTGCTGTTCTGTATTGTAAATACCTGCACTAGAACCTTTGTCGCTGTTCTTATGGAAGACACCTGCACAAGAGCCTTCTATTCTGTATTTTAGACTACTGCAATTGAACCTTGACCTTTAACGGTGAATTGGAGTTGTGTAAGTACAATACAGGTGAATTGGAGTTGTGTAAGTACAATACAGGTGAATCAGACTTGTGTAAGTACAATACAGGTGAATCAGAGTTGTGTAAGTACAATACAGGTGAATCAGAGTTGTGTAAGTACAATACAGGTGAATCAGAGTTGTGTAAGTACAATACAGGTGAATCAGAGTTGTGTAAGTACAATACAGGTGAATCAGAGTCGTGTAAGTACAATACGGGTGAATCAGACTTGTGTAAGTACATTACAGGTGAATCCGACTTATGTAAGTACAATACAGGTGAATCAGAGTCGTGTAAGTACATTACAGGTGAATCAGACTTGTGTAAGTACATTACAGGTGAATCAGAGTTGTGTAAGTACAATACGGGTGAATCAGAGTTGTGTAAGTACAATACAGGTGAATCAGACTTGTGTAAGTACAATACGGGTGAATCAGAGTTGTGTAAGTACAGTACAGGTGAATCAGACTTGTGTAAGTACAATACAGGTGAATCAGACTTGTTTAAGTACAATACAGGTGAATCAGAGTTGTATATTTAGTACAATACAGGTGAATCAGAGTTGTGTAAGTACAATACGGGTGAATTGGAGTTGTGTAAGTACAATACAGGTTAATCAGAGTTGTGTAAGTACAATACGGGTGAATCAGAGTTGTGTAAGTACAACACGGCCCCGTATCCGTCCTGACTGTCGGCATGATCTGACGGATCCGGTCCCACGGTGTCGGGTGTTTGGATATGTCAGGATCTGAGGCCATTTAGCGCGGTGTTAGTCAGTGGGACATGCAGGAGTTTTGTTCCTCACCCCTTGTCCGCCATTTCCCGCCTGAGTGCCGCCGGGTCCCCCAGCAGGTGGTTGGCGGGCTGGAGGCGTTGCAGGTCCGCCGAGCCCAGGGCCACCTCCCGCGGGCCCAGCCGGATGCGTCTGCCGGCAGATCCATCCATGGTTCGGTCCGGGTAGTGGTGAAATGTTAGATCTCACACCCGCCCATGGCGTCCGTGCCGTTCTCAGCTGTTCGCCCTCCGTCGGATGCCGAAGTCCGAAGGCCGTGAGGGACCTGCAAACAGCGGTGTTTGCACTAGTGTTTGCCGTGGCGGGAACATTGCGCAGTCTTTAGTTTTGGGACTCTCTTATTCTTTACAAGGGTATTACATTGCTCTACAGTGCAAACGCATGCAAAAGGCCAACAGATGTTCAGTGACTAAAAATTTGCCCTTGAGATTGCCTTTAACAAACAATATACTACTAGTACTAGTATGACAACATTCCACATTGGACGTTGTACTGCAGTTTGCACAACCATCGCTAGAGGTCGTTATAATTAGTTTCGAGGTCAGAGGTCACTGTACACATGTCCACGCACGTTGCTGTTTCGCTCATCGGTCCAACTTTCGTCTCGGATTTCAGCTTTTTTGGAGACTGATTCAGCGCCTGCTCATTGGTAGGTACAGACGAACATACGTCTTTCAGTTTAGCGCTTTCCTAATCACGAAGGAATCTAGATCTTCCCGATGTGCTCACTGCACTGTGCTGTCTAAAGAACGGAAGACATGCAGGGATGGGAGGGGGGCAGCGCCCACCATAATTTATTACTCTTCTGAATCTTATGTTCCTTCAAATTTATGAATCATAGATGTATGTTACGTGTATAAGTTGTGATGTTCACTGATTTCTACGTTCCCAGCCTGTGCATAATTCGTCTCCCTTGGGTACAAGTTGTGTCACTACATAAGCAGGGCATGTAAAATAGCGACATGTTCCCAGTTGATCCGAACACTACTAGTATGTTATGTTATGTTATGTTATGAGTATAATTTGGGCCGTTCCAAAAAATAATTGTACCTCCCCCCCCCCCCCCCCCCCCCGTTGACGACATAGGCCAGGAATCTAGGATATATATAGGGGGTTTGAAGTCGTCGGGATTCAGGATGAGGGGGGTTGAAGTAGTCGGGATCCCAGAATAAAGGGGGTCGAAGTCGGCGAGATTCAGGATAAAGGGGGCTGAAGAATATGCAGAAAATTGTGTCGTCACACCCCCCCCCTCCTCATTTTTCATTTTTGTGTCCCAGACAGTTCCACCATGCCTGAACAGTAGCCCGCTACTAGTATGTTCCTAGTTTGTGTGTTTTGTGTCCCAGATAGTTGTTCCTGAGTTCCACGATGCCGGTGACTAAACAGTACTAGTACCCCGCTATGTTCCCAGTTTGAGTGTTTTTGTGTCCCGCACAGTCCCACGATGCCGGTGACTAAACAGTACCCCGCTATGTTCCCAGTTTGAGTGTTTTTGTGTCCCGCACAGTCCCACGATGCCGGTGACTAAACAGTACCCCGCTATGTTCCCAGTTTGAGTGCTTTTGTGTCCCACACAGTTCCACCATGCCGGTGACTAAACAGTGCCCCGCTATGTTCCCAGTTTGAGTGTTTTTGTGTCCCGCACAGTTCCACGATGCCGGTGACTAAACAGTACCCCGCTATGTTCCCAGTTTGAGTGCTTTTGTGTCCCACACAGTTCCACCATGCCGGTGACTAAACAGTGCCCCGCTATGTTCCCAGTTTGAGTGCTTTTGTGTCCCGCACAGTCCCACGATGCCGGTGACTAAACAGTCCCCCGCTATGTTCCCAGTTTGAGTGTTTTTGTGTCCCGCACAGTCCCACGATGCCGGTGACTAAACAGTACCCCGCTATGTTCCCAGTTTGAGTGCTTTTGTGTCCCACACAGTTCCACCATGCCGGTGACTAAACAGTGCCCCGCTATGTTCCCAGTTTGAGTGTTTTTGTGTCCCGCACAGTCCCACGATGCCGGTGACTAAACAGTACCCCGCTATGTTCCCAGTTTGAGTGCTTTTGTGTCCCACACAGTTCCACGATGCCGGTGACTAAACAGTACCCCGCTATGTTCCCAGTTTGAGTGTTTTTGTGTCCCACACATGTACAGTTCCACCATGCCGGTGACTAAACAGTACCTCCGCTATGTTCCCAGTTTGAGTGTTTTTGTGTCCCACACATGTACAGTTCCACCATGCCGGTGACTAAACAGTACCCCGCTATGTTCCCAGTTTGAGTGTTTTTGTGTCCCACACAGTTCCACCATGCCGGTGACTAAACAGTGCCCCGCTATGTTCCCAGTTTGAGTGTTTTTGTGTCCCGCACAGTTCCACGATGCCGGTGACTAAACAGTACCCCGCTATGTTCCCAGTTTGAGTGTTTTTGTGTCCCACACATGTACAGTTCCACCATGCCGGTGACTAAACAGTACCTCCGCTATGTTCCCAGTTTGAGTGTTTTTGTGTCCCACACATGTACAGTTCCACCATGCCGGTGACTAAACAGTACCCCGCTATGTTCCCAGTTTGAGTGTTTTTGTGTCCCACACATGTACAGTTCCACGATGCCGGCGACTAAACAGTACCTCGCTATGTTCCCAGTTTGAGTGCTTTTGTGTCCCACACATGCACAGTTCCACGATGCCGGTGACTAAACAGTACCCCGCTATGTTCCCAGTTTGAGTGTTTTTGTGTCCCACACATGTACAGTTCCACCATGCCGGTGACTAAACAGTACCCCGCTATGTTCCCAGTTTGAGTGTTTTTGTGTCCCACACATGTACAGTTCCACGATGCCGGCGACTAAACAGTACCCCGCTATGTTCCCAGTTTGAGTGCTTTTGTGTCCCACACAGTTCCACGATGCCGGTGACTAAACAGTACCCCGCTATGTTCCCAGTTTGAGTGTTTTTGTGTCCCACACATGTACAGTTCCACCATGCCGGTGACTAAACAGTACCTCCGCTACGTTCCGGCCTCCATGTGGGGTGTGGTCGCCAGCCCCAAGGCCCCCGTGGTGCAGCTCTGTCTGCGCGGTGTGAAGGGACGATATGTAGCAGTTGCTGCCGTCGAGCATGTCTTCATCTGGGACCTACGGATGGGAGAGAAGGTGAGATGTTTTTTTTTTTTGTCTTATCTGGGCTACGGGTGTTCCGTACCAAGTGATAACTTGGGTTATCACGCAGGCCCTACTTTTATCACATGGGCTTCCATATAGAATATTGCGAATGCATTTCTACTTAATTCAAGTGTGCCGAGTGCACCGCTGTCGAAAATTTGAATTGTGGCTGTTACAATATTTTCTTTGAGTACACCAAATTTCTTAACTTCCGCTCTGGCGCATTTCTCAGGTGGGTATGAGTCTATATAGCTATGACATAAATAAAATACAACATGGCGTATTTCGCATCACCCTCGGTCCCAGCCCACCTGTAAGTTGGATCCGACCCAGTACTGACCTGTGTGTTGTTCTACCATGTCCACAGCTGTTGGTGTTGAAAGGCGGGAAGTTTGAGGTCACAGGTCTGGCTGCTAGTCCAGATAACCTGCACATCGCGGTCGGGTAGGAAAATTTTCTTCTTCTCTTCAAGTTCAACAACACACTGTAAACTAGGCTAGCTAGGTTACAACAAGTTTACTAACTTTAGAATAGCAGGTTACTCAGTCATTCATGTTGATCGACAGGTTGATGTTGATTGACCAGTGTGTTGATTGACAGGTGTCCTGATGTTGATTGACAGGTGTCCTGATGTTGATTGACAGGTGTCCTGATGTTGATTGACAGGTGTCCTGATGTTGATTGACAGGTGTCCTGATGTTGATTGACAGGTGTCCTGATGTTGATTGACAGGTACCATGACGGCGCGGTGCAGGTGTTCAGCCTCGTGACGGGGGAAGTTGTAGTCGTGTTCAGCGGACACAAAGCGGCCGTCACGGCGCTTAGATACGACACCAGCGGCATGAGACTGGCCTCAGGGTCAAAGGTCAGCAGGGTTAACCCTCTCATGAACATATTGTTCTTGTTTTGTTCACTATTGTCTTTTTTTGCCTTGAAATAAGCCTTTTTTCATCCGCATGATATTGCCTTGAAAACATCTTAATTTTGCCCACTGGACACAGATGTGATCGTGTGGGACATTGTTAACGAATCCAGCCTGTACAGTACAGTAAGCTTGTATAACCCTGTACAACAGTACTGTAAGCGTGTATAACCCTGTGCAGTTCTGTAAGCCTATATAACCCTGTACAATACTGCCATGTAGGCCTGTGTAAGTATAGTTCTGTAAGCCTGTAGAAGTCTGTACAGTACTGTAGGCCTGTGTAAGTACAGCTCTGTAAGCCTGTATAAGCCTGTGCAGTTCTGTAAGCCTATATAACCCTGTACAGTACTGCCATGTAGGCCTGTGTAAGTATAGTTCTGTAAGCCTGTATAAGTCTGTACAGTACTGTAGGCCTGTGTAAGCCTGTATAACCCTGTAAAGGCCTGTAATTTGAGTAACTATAAGCCTGTATTTTCCCCACGGCAGGACACAGATGTGATCGTGTGGGACATTGTTAACGAGTCGGGTCTCTACAGACTGAAGGGACACAAAGGTGTGATCACCCACTGCCACTTTCTTAAAGGCAGAAACTTTCTCATCACAAGGTAAGGAACTGCCAACGCGAAATAAAAACCATTTACAGTTACTGTAGTGAAGAACTGCCAGTGTCTGAAGAAAGTTGTAAGGAACGGCTGATGGGTAAAAAACTTTACTTCCTGCTGAAAACTTCCCCATTCAACATACAACCATGAGGAATAAAGATTTCCAGGGGCGACTTGTTCCCATCTTCGTTTCAGGTCACCAAAACTAACAGTTCCAAATACCCGCAGCACTCCATAGTATCATAGGCTGTACCTGAAACCAAAACCAGCAGTTCCAAATACCCGCAGCACTCCATAGTATCATAGGCTGTACCTCAAACCAAAACCAGCAGTTCCAAATACCCCCAGCACTCCATAGTATCACAGACTGTACCTCAAGGAAGAAAATGATAGATTCTTAAGACATTTACAATGACAATATACATGTCCACAAACAGCAAATGTTGTTATTGTTATGCTACTGCCGGCAGCTCTAAGGACACGTCTGTGAAGTGGTGGGACCTGGACACCCAGCACTGCTTCAGGACTGTTGTTGTTGTTGTTGTTTACCTGTTGGCAGCTCTAAGGACACATTTGTGAAGTGGTGGGACCTGGACACTCAGCACTGCTTCAGGACTGATGTTGTTGTTGTTGTTGTTGTTTACCTGTCGGCAGCTCTAAGGACACGTTTGTGAAGTGGTGGGACCTGGACACCCAACACTGCTTCAGGACGATGGTCGGACACCGCACAGAGGTTTGGAGCTTCGCTGTGACTGCCGACGAAAGGAGACTGATTACAGGGAGCGGCGATAGTGAGCTCAGGGTGTGGGACATCCAGTACAAGGAACAGGTACATGTAGGGACATCAAGTACAAGGAACAGGTACATGTAGGGTCATCCAGTACAGGGAACAGGTACATGTAGGGACATCCAGTACAAGGAACAGGTACATGTAGGGACATCAAGTACAGGGAACAGGTACATGTAGGGACATCCAGTACAGGGAACAGGTACATGTAGGGACATCCAGTACAGGGAACAGGTACATGTAGGGGCATCCAGTACAGGGAACAGGTACATGTAGGGTGTGGGGCATCCAGTACAGGGAACAGGTACATGTAGGGACATCCAGTACAGGGAACAGGTACATGTAGGGTGTGGGACATCCAGTACAAGGAACAGGTACATGTAGGGTGTGGGACATCCAGTACAGGGAACAGGTACATGTAGGGTGTGGGACATCCAGTACAAGGAACAGGTACATGTAGGGTGTGGGACATCCAGTACAGGGAACAGGTACATGTAGGGACATCCAGTACAGGGAACAGGTACATGTAGGGACATCCAGTACAAGGAACAGGTACATGTAGGGACATCCAGTACAGGGAACAGGTACATGTAGGGACATCCAGTACAGGGAACAGGTACATGTAGGGGCATCCAGTACAGGGAACAGGTACATGTAGGGTGTGGGGCATCCAGTACAGGGAACAGGTACATGTAGGGACATCCAGTACAGGGAACAGGTACATGTAGGGTGTGGGACATCCAGTTCAGGGAACAGGTACATGTAGGGACATCCAGTACAGGGAACAGGTACATGTAGGGACATCCAGTACAAGGAACAGGTACATGTAGGGACATCCAGTACAAGGAACAGGTACATATAGGGTGTGGGACATCCAGTACAGGGAACAGGTACATGTAGGGACATCCAGTACAGGGAACAGGTACATGTAGGGACATCCAGTACAAGGAACAGGTACATGTAGGGACATCCAGTACAGGGAACAGGTACATGTAGGGACATCCAGTACAGGGAACAGGTACATGTAGGGGCATCCAGTACAGGGAACAGGTACATGTAGGGTGTGGGGCATCCAGTACAGGGAACAGGTACATGTAGGGTGTGGGGCATCCAGTACAGGGAACAGGTACATGTAGGGACATCCAGTACAGGGAACAGGTACATGTAGGGACATCCAGTACAGGGAACAGGTACATGTAGGGTGTGGGACATCCAGTACAGGGAACAGGTACATGTAGGGACATCCAGTACAGGGAACAGGTACATGTAGGGTGTGGGACATCCAGTACAGGGAACAGGTACATGTAGGGACATCCAGTACAAGGAACAGGTACATGTAGGGTGTGGGACATCCAGTACAGGGAACAGGTACATGTAGGGACATCCAGTACAGGGAACAGGTACATGTAGGGACATCCAGTACAGGGAACAGGTACATGTAGGGTGTGGGACATCCAGTACAGGGAACAGGTACATGTAGGGACATCCAGTACAGGGAACAGGTACATGTAGGGACATCCAGTACAGGGAACAGGTACATGTAGGGACATCAAGTACAGGGAACAGGTACATGTAGGGTGTGGGACATCCAGTACAGGGAACAGGTACATGTAGGGACATCCAGTACAGGGAACAGGTACATGTAGGGTGTGGGACATCCAGTACAGAGAACAGGTACATGTAGGGACATCCAGTACAGGGAACAGGTACATGTAGGGTGTGGGACATCCAGTACAGGGAACAGGTACATGTAGGGACATCCAGTACAGGGAACAGGTACATGTAGGGACATCCAGTACAGGGAACAGGTACATGTAGGGACATCCAGTACAGGGAACAGGTACATGTAGGGACATCCAGTACAAGGAACAGGTACATGTAGGGACATCCAGTACAGGGAACAGGTACATGTAGGGACATCCAGTACAGGGAACAGGTACATGTATGATGTAGGGACATCCAGTACAGGGAACAGGTACATGTAGGGACATCCAGTACAAGGAACAGGTACACGTAGGGACATCCAGTACAGGGAACAGGTACATGTAGGGACATCCAGTACAGGGAACAGGTACATGTAGGGACATCCAGTAAAGGGAAAAGGTACATGTAGGGACATCCAGTACAGGGAACAGGTACATGTAGGGACATCCAGTACAAGGAACAGGTACATGTAGGGACATCCAGTACAGGGAACAGGTACATGTAGGGACATCCAGTACAGGGAACAGGTACATGTATGATGTAGGGACATCCAGTACAGGGAACAGGTACATGTAGGGACATCCAGTACAAGGAACAGGTACATGTAGGGACATCCAGTACAGGGAACAGGTACATGTAGGGACATCCAGTACAGGGAACAGGTACATGTAGGGACATCCAGTACAGGGAACAGGTACATGTAGGGACATCCAGTACAAGGAACAGGTACATGTAGGGACATCCAGTACAGGGAACAGGTACATGTAGGGACATCCAGTACAGGGAACAGGTACATGTAGGGACATCCAGTACAGGGAACAGGTACATGTAGGGACATCCAGTACAAGGAACAGGTACATGTAGGGACATCCAGTACAAGGAACAGGTACATGTAGGGACATCCAGTACAGGGAACAGGTACATGTAGGGACATCCAGTACAGGGAACAGGTACATGTAGGGACATCCAGTACAAGGAACAGGTACATGTAGGGACATCCAGTACAGGGAACAGGTACATGTAGGGACATCCAGTACAGGGAACACCGGGTACATGTAGGGACATCCAGTACAAGGAACAGGTACATGTAGGGACATCCAGTACAGGGAACAGGTACATGTAGGGACATCCAGTACAAGGAACAGGTACATGTAGGGACATCCAGTACAGGGAACAGGTACATGTAGGGACATCCAGTACAAGGAACAGGTACATGTAGGGACATCCAGTACAGGGAACAGGTACATGTAGGGACATCCAGTACAGGGAACAGGTACATGTAGGGACACCCAGTACAGGGAACAGGTACATGTAGGGACATCCAGTACAGGGAACAGGTACATGTAGGGACATCCAGTACAGGGAACAGGTACATGTAGGGACATCCAGTACAAGGAACAGGTACATGTAGGGACATCCAGTACAGGGAACAGGTACATGTAGGGACATCCAGTACAGGGAACAGGTACATGTATGATGTAGGGACATCCAGTACAGGGAACAGGTACATGTAGGGACATCCAGTACAGGGAACAGGTACATGTAGGGACACCCAGTACAGGGAACAGGTACATGTAGGGACATCCAGTACAGGGAACAGGTACATGTAGGGACATCCAGTACAAGGAACAGGTACATGTAGGGACATCCAGTACAGGGAACAGGTACATGTAGGGACATCCAGTACAGGGAACAGGTACATGTATGATGTAGGGACATCCAGTACAGGGAACAGGTACATGTAGGGACATCCAGTACAAGGAACAGGTACATGTAGGGACATCCAGTACAGGGAACAGGTACATGTAGGGACATCCAGTACAGGGAACAGGTACATGTAGGGACATCCAGTACAGGGAACAGGTACATGTAGGGACACCCAGTACAGGGAACAGGTACATGTAGGGACATCCAGTACAGGGAACAGGTACATGTAGGGACATCCAAAACAGGGAACAGGTACATGTAGGGACATCCAGTACAAGGAACAGGTACATGTAGGGACATCCAGTACAGGGAACAGGTACATGTAGGGACATCCAGTACAGGGAACAGGTACATGTATGATGTAGGGACATCCAGTACAGGGAACAGGTACATGTAGGGACATCCAGTACAGGGAACAGGCACATGTAGGGTCTGGGATATGCTCAAAATTGAATCGAGCAGTAGTTTGTTTGCTATCTGCTAGATTATATGAAGGTAAACATGTATTTGCTAGACAAATGTTGCCTTCCTATAGTTACAATTTAAGATTTGAAGAAACCTTACAGGTAATTCTGACAGAAAGTCGTTTGTTTTAAACCTTCCTGTAGAGGCAGGAAGAAGAGGAGCCTGCTGCTAAGAAAGCTCGTCAGGAGATGGAAGAGGAGGAGGAGGGGGAGGAACCACAGGAAGATGTAAGATATACCAGCAAATATGATGCTAGAGGTCGGTTGATGAAGGTTAGGCATGGAGGTAATAACATCCGCAAGGCAACAGCTAGTCAAGGCACTGGAAGGCTTTTGGAGTTGCACCGGTGTGTAAAATTCCCTCCAAGTAGGCACAGATCGGACCTGAATGTAGAGTGTCCTGCACCTCTACCCAAACAAACTTATCACTATTCGCTACCATTTCTAAGACTAAATCTAAGTAAGTTCCTTGTAAGTAAGGACAATATTAAGTTTTCGAAAATTGGAAAGCCCTATATTTTTAATAAATTTCCTTAGTAACACAATCTAGTAAAACATCTCTTCCAACTTTTGAGTTGTAGATGTTGAAGTCATTTTCAGGGATCGACATATTTCCAAATGACCTGTTTACGATGTGTTCTCCCCCTCAGAGACTAGTGAGCACCTCCCAGGTCGGCTCACTCCTCAGGAAGGGGAGGGGCAGGGTCGTGTCCATGACCCTCGACCCCACCGGCTCCATCCTCTCCTGCCACGTAAGTCTCCTTATTTGGAAGTCTTGACACAACTTTTATTTCACCCTTTTCTCATGACTGGTACAATGGTTCAGCTCCGATGTTCTACAATATTATTGTATGTTAATATTAATATTGATAATCGTGTTGTCTTCTATTGAAGTAACTCAGACCTTTTGATGCCTGTAATGGAACAAGTCCATGCATTTTGCTGCTTAGAAATCGCCAATAAGTTGTTTTATTTACAGGGCCCAGATTCTATGTTAAGATGTAAGGGACGTTTTTATTTACAGGGCCCAGATACCCTGTTGGAGCTCTTCAGGATCAGCACAGAGGAGGAAATACAGACAAAACTCAAAAAGAAACAAAAGAAGCTCAGAAAAAAGCTCAAGTAAGTTTTGAACTAATATTTAAGCTTTGGGAGAGTTGATTGTAAGGGATATAGAGAACAACATGTCAGCCTCTTCCTATAAATGATATAATGCATGATTGTGATAATTCAGCCTTAATGATTACCTTAAGATGACAGGTGTTCCATTCCAGGAGAATGATTACCTTAAGATGACAGGTGTTCCATGCCAGGAGAATGATTACCTTAAGATGACAGGTGTTCCATGCCAGACGAATGATTACCTTAAGATGACAGGTGTTCCATTCCAGACGAATGATTACCTTAAGATGACAGGTTTTCCATGCCAGACGAATGATTACCTTAAGATGACAGGTTTTCCATGCCAGACGAATGATTACCTTAAGATGACAGGTGTTCCATGCCAGACGAATGATAACCTTAAGATGACAGGTGTTCCATTGCAGACGAATGATTACCTTAATGTGACAGGTGTTCCATTCCAGGAGAATGATAACCTGTACATGTCTCCCCCAGGGACCAGCAGGGGGGGGAGCAGGCGGAGCAGCAGGCGGGGGACCAGGAGGTTCTGGAGGTGTTCCGGACGCTGGAGGACGAGATTCAGCGGCTCTGTAACGTCTCAGCCGCTGGCAAGGTCAAGTCATGTGACCTGCAACTGGACAGCAATGGACAGCTGAAGGTCAGAGCCAACAGCCATATAAGGGAAAAGCAAGACCAGATATCATAATTCCTCATTGTTCTTGCTACCATTTGTATTTATACACATGCACTGGCTAGCATTTAGTCTTTCTGAATAATTGAACTGCTATTCAGATGTTGTGATTTTATTTGCACAATTATTATTTCAGTCATTGACTAAAAAGTTTTGCACCCAGGCATTCCTACTTCTCCATGACAACTCCATGGAGACCATCACAGTTCTGACCAATGAGAAGAAGCCTGAGGCGAGCGGGAAGTCGCGTCTGCTGTTGCCGGGACACCGGAGCGATGTGCGGACCGTGGCCTTCAGCAGCGACAACATCGCCATGGTTACGGGGGCCGCGGAGACAGTCAAACTCTGGAACAGGTCAAGTAGCCATATTTTTCCATCATTTTAAGTGATGTTTCAGAAATAACAAGTTTTGCTGTAATGTTGCTATTTCATCTTGTTTAGAATTGTTTGGGAACATCAGATGGTGTAGAATCCTAATCAGGACTCACTAGTACGTTTCCATCCCCCACAGGTCCACCCAGCAGGGTATCAGAACCATGCCGTCAGGCTACCCACTCGACCTTTGCACTCTAACCCTTACCCCATTCCCCACAGGTCCACCCAGCAGGGTATCAGAACCATGCCGTCAGGCTACCCACTCGACCTTTGCACTCTAGCCCTTACCCCATTCCCCACAGGTCCACCCAGCAGTGCATCAGAACCATGCCGTCAGGCTACCCACTCGACCTTTGCACTCTAACCCTTACCCCATTCCCCACAGGTCCACCCAGCAGTGCATCAGAACCATGCCATCAGGCTACGCCCTGTGCTCGACCTTCGCCCCCGGAGACCAACAGGTCATCGTCGGGACAAAGGTCAGTCAGAGGTCAAATCAGTCCTTATCCAACATTATGACATGTCCTTGAACAATTGGTCAGCTTGAATTCAGATATACTTATTATATATTTTATTGATTGTAAGCCTTAAGACGTATAAGCTTACACTGACATGCCTGAACAACACACGGTTGTTCTGCATTTGTTGCTAACGAAACATGATTTTATTTCTCCAGGCAGGGAAGCTGCAGATATTTGACATTGGTTCTGGCAGTCTGCTGCAATCTGTGGATGGCCACCAGGGGGCGCTGTGGTCCATTGCAGTTTCTCCGGACAAGGTGAGGAAACGTCTGGCTGGGAGATCCCTGGAAAAAAGGGAACATGGTTTTCAAGCCCCCAGACTCAGGCCAGAGAGGCCTTATACCTACAGATTGATCTGTCTGGAATTTGCATGCTTACGTTTTGTATCAATGTTGTACAGGTGCAGCACATACCCAGAGACCATATACATGGTATTTCGCATGCTAAATAAAGTAGGGAACTCTAATGCAGGGGGCAAGCCAAATCATTTCCATGTTAACTAGACAAGTACTTACTCTCAAGTTGCCATTGTAATCGTACCCTCCAGAGAAGTCTTGTGTCGGGGGGTGCAGACAAGCTGGTGAAGTTTTGGGACTTCGAGCTGATCAACGATGAGAAGTTTTCCTCCACAAGGTGGGTTATTCAACTCCCAGGATATTTTTCATTCGCTGGCAGAGGTCTTCTTCCTCCCAGTAAAGGGCTGACATAATTGTGTGTAAGGGCCACTGTACATTTCTCCTGAGAAAGAGGCGCAAATATTTGTCCTGATGGTCAACGATACATATCTCCCTTCCACTAAGAGGCTCACGAGTTTGTCTCTATGGACCACCGTACAAGTATCGCTCCCAGTTAGCGACAGATGTATTTTTGTCCTTACAGGCCACCTTACATTAATCCCTCCCAGTAAGTGTCTGACATATTTGTCCTTACGGGCCACCATACATGCCCCCCCCCCCAGTGAGCGACTGATATATTTGTCCTTACGGGCCACCGTACATGTTTCCCTCCCAGTAAGCGGCTGAGCGTCAGCCATGCCCGCTCCCTGCAGTGTGATGAGGATGTCCTCGGAGTCAAGTATAGCCCGGATAACAGGCTCCTCGCTGTGGCCCTCCTGGACAACACAGTCAAAGTCTTCTACGCAGACACACTGAAGGTAAATATAGCCTAGATCTCAGGCGCCTGGACAACACAGTCAAAGTCTTCTATGCAGACACACTGAAGGTTAGTATAGCCTAGATCTCAGGCGCCTGGACAACACAGTCAAAGTCTTCTATGCAGACACACTGAAGGTTAGTATAGCCTAGATCTCAGGCGCCTGGACAACATAGTCAAAGTCTTCTATGCAGACACACTGAAGGTTAGTATAGCCTAGATCTCAGGCGCCTGGACAACACAGTCAAAGTCTTCTATGCAGACACACTGAAGGTTAGTATAGCCTAGATCTCAGGCGCCTGGACAACACAGTCAAAGTCTTCTACGCAGATTCCCTGAAGGTAAGCATAGCCTAGATCTCAGGTGCCTGGACAACACAGTCAAAGTCTTCTACGCGGACACACTGAAGGTTAGTATAGCCTAGATCTCAGGCGCCTGGACAACACAGTCAAAGTCTTCTACGCAGATTCCCTGAAGGTAAGCATAGCCTAGATCTCAGGTGCCTGGACAACACAGTCAAAGTCTTCTACGCGGACACACTGAAGGTTAGTATAGCCTAGATCTCAGGCGCCTGGACAACACAGTCAAAGTCTTCTACGCAGACACACTGAAGGTTAGTATAGCCTAGATCTCAGGCGCCTGGACAACACAGTCAAAGTCTTCAACGCAGACACACTGAAGGTTAGTATAGCCTAGATCTCAGGCGCCTGAACAACACAGTCAAAGTCTTCTACGCAGACACACTGAAGGTCAGTATAGCCTAGATCTCAGGCGCCTGGACAACACAGTCAAAGTCTTCTATGCAGACACACTGAAGGTTAGTATAGCCTAGATCTCAGGCGCCTGGACAACACAGTCAAAGTCTTCTACGTGGACACACTGAAGGTTAGTATAGCCTAGATCTCAGGCGCCTGGACAACACAGTCAAAGTCTTCTACGCAGATTCCCTGAAGGTAAGCATAGCCTAGATCTCAGGCGCCTGGACAACATAGTCAAAGTCTTCTATGCAGACACACTGAAGGTTAGTATAGCCTAGATCTCAGGCGCCTGGACAACACAGTCAAAGTCTTCTACGCGGACACACTGAAGGTTAGTATAGCCTAGATCTCAGGCGCCTGGACAACACAGTCAAAGTCTTCTACGCAGACACACTGAAGGTTATTATAGCCTAGATCTCAGGCGCCTGGACAACACAGTCAAAGTCTTCTACGCAGACACACTGAAGGTTATTATAGCCTAGATCTCAGGCGCCTGGACAACACAGTCAAAGTCTTCTACGCGGACACACTGAAGGTTAGTTTAGCCTAGATCTCAGGCGCCTGGACAACACAGTCAAAGTCTTCTACGCAGACACACTGAAGGTCAGTATAGCCTAGATCTCAGGCGCCTGGACAACACAGTCAAAGTCTTCTACGCGGACACACTGAAGGTTAGTATAGCCTAGATCTCAGGCGCCTGGACAACACAGTCAAAGTCTTCTACGCAGACACACTGAAGGTTATTATAGCCTAGATCTCAGGCGCCTGGACAACACAGTCAAAGTCTTCTACGCAGATTCCCTGAAGGTAAGCATAGCCTAGATCTCAGGCGCCTGGACAACACAGTCAAAGTCTTCTACGCAGACACACTGAAGGTCAGTATAGCCTAGATCTCAGGCGCCTGGACAACACAGTCAAAGTCTTCCATGCAGACACACTGAAGGTAAATATAGCCTAGATCTCAGGTGCCTGGACAACACAGTCAAAGTCTTCTACGCAGACACACTGAAGGTTAGTATAGCCTAGATATCAGGCTCCTGGACAACACAGTCAAAGTCTTCTACGCAGATTGCCTGAAGGTCCCGAAGAGAAAATATCCCTGTTATTTAGATTATTGTTTTTCCTCCTTTTGAACACTTTAGACATCAGCTACCCGGTGTGAAATGGTGTACTAGTCTGTCATATTAAGTGATGTTGATACTTTTTTCCAAAGGGAACCTTGCCAATTTGCCAATCCAAACATTGAAACTAACTTAAAGGCATTCCCATTGTTGCCCTTAACACAGTATTTTTGTCTTCTCTCTACAGTTTTTCTTGTCACTCTATGGTCACAAGCTCCCAGTCTTAGCAATGGACATTTCCACGGTGAGTTCAGTTCTGGCAGGCTCGTTCTAGAGGTCTTACTGTTTACTGTCTTATTTAGAATGATGTAAAGAAGACAAGAACAATTTTCCTATCATATTTCTGCAAGCAGCTCTATTGAATTCGGTACAGATTTTGGTCACACATTTTTGTTTTTCAGTTGGGTCCTCTACTAATTCATTATGGACCAGAAAACTTTTCAGACAGACACTTGTTTTAGCAGCTTAGATACAATGTCCTGAGATAGAATGTGCAGCTGCATATATATACATGTACATCTCATGACCTGTGCTTTTAGGATGGGACCCTGAGATAGAATGTACATCATTCTGCATACACCTCATTACCTGTACTTTTAGGATGGGACCCTGAGATAGAATGTACATCATTCTGCATACACCTCATGACCTGTACTTTTAGGATGGGAGCCTGCTGGCGACTGGCTCTGCCGACAGGAACGTCAAACTCTGGGGGCTGGATTTTGGGGACTGCCACAAGTCGATCTTCGCTCATGATGACAGGTGAGGATTGAATGACATGACTTTGGTCAGAAATCTGTGTGTATAATTATGCAACTGTTCATGAATGTACATGAACCTGTTAAATGTATTGTGTAACTTTACATCCAGCTGTCTCGGTGTCTGTTCAAGTTTATAGCTGCACTGATTCCTGTTGATTTGTTCTCTACACTATCCCCTCCCCAGCATCATGTGCGTGATATATGTTATATGTTACTCTATCCCCCCCCCCCAGCATCATGTGCGTGATATATATAACTCTATCCCCCCCAGCATCATGTGCGTGATATATGATATATATAACTCTATCCCCCCCCAGCATCATGTGCGTGATATATGATATATGTTACTCTATCCCCCCCCCCAGCATCATGTGCGTGATATATATAACTCTATCCCCCCCCCAGCATCATGTGCGTGATAAATGATATATATAACTCTATCTCCCCAGCATCATGTGTGTGATATATGATATATATAACTCTATCCCCCCAGCATCATGTGCGTGCAGTTCCTGCCCAGGACCCACATGTTCTTCAGTGCGGGGAAGGACGGGCAGGTCAAACAGTGGGACGCAGACAACTTCCAGCACATCCTGACGTTAGAGGGGCATCAGGCCGAGGTCTGGTGCATGGCTGTCAGCCCCAACGGGGACTATGTGGTATGTACAAGCACACGTGCACGCATACATGCATGCACACGTGCACACACACACACACACACACATACACTCAGACACACACACGCGCACACACACACTGAAGGGCCATCAGGCCGAGGTCTGGTGCATGGCTGTCAGCCCTAACGGGGACTATGTGGTATGTACAAGCACACGTGCACGCATACATTCATGCACACGTGCACACACACACATACACTCAGACACACACACACACGAGCACACACACACACTCACACACACACACACACGAGCACACACACACACACACACACACACACTCAGACACACACACACGAGCACACACACACACACACAAGCACACACACACACAAGCACACACACACTGAAAAGGCATCAGGCCGAGGTCTGGTGCATGACTGTCAGCCCCAACAGGGACTATGTGGTAGGTACAAGTGCACAAGAGCACACACAAACATGCACACACACACACATACACATACACACACACACGCATACATGCACGCATACGTGAACACAGACACAGGCACATACACACGTGCAAATACATGTACACATACCATGTATGCATAAACTCCGTCACACGTTTGCACACACACATCCTCACACCCGAGGGGTCTCCGGTTGAAGTCTGGTTCAGATATTTACAAAAGGGAGGGACGGGGTTTTCTAAATGCCTTATTTATCGACTGTTTGTTTGTGTGTAACTGCAGCTGACAGGTTCCCAAAGCATAACAAGTCTTTACAGCTGTGATGTTGAGGAGTGCTGTAGTCTTGACGTTGTTTGTTTGTTTGTTTGTTTGTTTTACCCAGGTATCAGGCTCTCATGACAAGTCCCTGCGGCTGTGTTGTTGACTTTGTTTGTTTGTTTGTTTGTGTTACCCAGGTAACAGGCTCCCATGACAAGTCCCTGCAGCTGTGTTGTTGACTTTGTTTGTTTGTTTGTGTTACCCAGGTAACAGGCTCCCATGACAAGTCCCTGCGGCTGTGTTGTTGACTTTGTTTGTTTGTTTGTGTTACCGAGGTAACAGGCTCTCATGACAAGTCCCTGCGGCTGTGTTGTTGACTTTGTTTGTTTGTTTGTGTTACCCAGGTAACAGGCTCTCATGACAAGTCCCTGCGGCTGTGTTGTTGACTTTGTTTGTTTGTTTGTGTTACCCAGGTAACAGGCTCCCATGACAAGTCCCTGCGGCTGTGTTGTTGACTTTGTTTGTTTGTTTGTGTTACCCAGGTAACAGGCTCCCATGACAAGTCCCTGCGGCTGTGTTGTTGACTTTGTTTGTTTGTTTGTGTTACCCAGGTAACAGGCTCTCATGACAAGTCCCTGCGGCTGTGTTGTTGACTTTGTTTGTTTGTTTGTGTTACCCAGGTAACAGGCTCTCATGACAAGTCCCTGCGGCTGTGTTGTTGACTTTGTTTGTTTGTTTGTGTTACCCAGGTAACAGGCTCCCATGACAAGTCCCTGCGGCTGTGTTGTTGACTTTGTTTGTTTGTTTGTGTTACCCAGGTAACAGGCTCCCATGACAAGTCCCTGCGGCTGTGGTGTTGACGTTGTTTGTTTGTGTTACCCAGGTAACAGGCTCTCATGACAAGTCCCTGCGGCTGTGTTGTTGACTTTGTTTGTTTGTTTGTGTTACCCAGGTAACAGGCTCCCATGACAAGTCCCTGCGACTGTGTTGTTGACTTTGTTTGTTTGTTCGTGTTACCCAGGTAACAGGCTCCCATGACAAGTCCCTGCGGCTGTGGCAGAGAACTCAGGAGCCGCTGATCCTGGAGGAGGAGAGAGAAACGCAGCGAGAGAAGGAGTTCGAGCAGACTCTGGCCAAGGGGGAGCAGCCAGCTGTGAGTAACATGCACACGCATGCAGGAACTCACGTACACACACACAAACAAACGCACACGCATGCAGGAACTCACATACGCACACACAAACAAACGCACACACACGCACGAACTCACGTACGCACACACAAACAAACGCGCACACACTTCCTGCTCATCCTAGCCCTGGGGGGAGCAGCCAGGTGTGAGTAACATGCACACGCATGCAGGAACTCACGTTCGCACACACAAACAAACGCACACACACGCACAAACTCACGTACGCACACACAAACAAACACACACACACTTCCAGCTCATCCTAGCCCGGGGGGAGCAGCCAGCTGTGAGTCACAAACACACATGCAGGAACTCACGTTCGCACACACAAACAAACACACACACACTTCCAGCTCATCCTAGCCCGGGGGGAGCAGCCAGCTGTGAGTCACAAACACACATGCAGGAACTCATGTACGCACACACAAACAAACGCACACACACTTCCAGCTCATCCTAGCCCGGGGGGAGCAGCCAGCTGTGAGTCACAAACACACATGCAGGAACTCATGTACGCACACACAAACAAACGCACACACACTTCCAGCTCATCCTAGCCCGGGGGGAGCAGCCAGCTGTGAGTCACAAACACACATGCAGGAACTCACGTTCGCACACACAAACAAACACACACACACTTCCAGCTCATCCTAGCCCGGGGGGGAGCAGCCAGCTGTGAGTTACGCGCATGCACGCACACATGCATGCACACACATGCACACAAACACGTACACACACACGCACACAGAGTAACGGCAGAAATACAGGTGCAGGGAGCAGCCGGCTGTGAGTAACGGCAGAAGCACAGCTAAGTTTGGCTGTGAGTCGTAGTAACCATAGTAACGGTAGAATCACAACTCAGTTCAGCTGTGAGTCGTAGTAACCATAGTAACGGCAGAAGCACAGCTAAGTTCAGCTGTGAGTCGTAGTAACCATAGTAACGGCAGAAACACAACTAAGTTCAGCTGAGAGTCGTAGTAATGCAGAAGCACAGTTCAGTTCAGCTGTGCAAGCGAACATCAGCCCTAATCCTTTGTTTTGTTATACAACAAACACTTATCTATAGACTATTAACATTACAGAAATGCCAGTGAACTTTGATAGAAGCCCCCCCCCCCCCCCCCTCCCCCTCTTGTCACACTTGCATTACTTTGTATGTACCAATTCTGGTTTATCACATGTCTAGTCTTGTATTTTTCATATAATACAGTGGGAGTGTTAAATATTAGTGTACATTTTGTGGCAATTAAAGACTTGTTAAACGTTGTGTTTTTCCCAGGTTCCTGGTGAGACGTCCGGAGAAGCAGGGATGGCCGGCAAGAAAAGCGTGGAAACAGTCAAGGCTGTGAGCAAAACACTCCTCCCTGATTTAGTTTCCCTTGTGGCAAATGTTCCTGTTCATAGTGGGTCATTTTTGTTATTATTTAAATTTCACTTGAAGTAAGAAGTTTGACTATTTGGATGTTTGTTGTTTCCAGGCGGAGAGAGTTATGGAAGCCTTGGAGATTTACAAGGAGGAGACGGCAAGACAGGAGGACCACAAACGGGAGTGTGGGGCTCTGCATAAACAGGTCAGGGGCACAGAGGGGAGTGTGGGGCTCTGCATAAACAGGTCAGGAGCACAGAGGGGAGTGTGGGGCTCTGCATAAACAGGTCAGGAGCACAGAGGGGAGTGTGGGGCTCTGCATAAACAGGTCAGGAGCACAGAGGGGAGTGTGGGGCTCTGCATAAACAGGTCAGGAGCACAGAGGGGAGTGTGGGGCTCTGCATAAACAGGTCAGGAGCACAGAGGGGAGTGTGGGGCTCTGCATAAACAGGTCAGGAGCACAGAGGGGAGTGTGGGGCTCTGCATAAACAGGTCAGGAGCACAGGCGGGAGTGTGGGGCTCTGCATAAACAGGTCAGGAGCACAGAGGGGAGTGTGGGGCTCTGCATAAACAGGTCAGGAGCACAGAGGGGAGTGTGGGGCTCTGCATAAACAGGTCAGGAGCACAGAGGGGAGTGTGGGGCTCTGCATAAACAGGTCAGGAGCACAGAGGGGAGTGTGGGGCTCTGCATAAACAGGTCAGGAGCACAGAGGGGAGTGTGGGGCTCTGCATAAACAGGTCAGGAGCACAGAGGGGAGTGTGGGGCTCTGCATAAACAGGTCAGGAGCCATCAGTGGAGCTGGTGTCGTGTCACGTATAGACTGGGTATCTGTATGGTGTCGTGTCACGTATAGACTGGGTATCTGTATGGTGTCGTATCATGTATAGACTGGGTATCTGTATGGTGTCGTGTCACGTATAGACTGGGTATCTGTATGGTGTTGTGTCACGTATAGACTGGGTATCTGTATGGTGTCGTGTCACGTATATACTGGGTATCTGTATGGTGTCGTGTCACGTATAGACTGGGGTATCTGTATGGTGTCGTGTCACGTATAGACTGGGGTATCTGTATGGCGGCGTATCACGTATAGACTGGGGTATCTGTATGGTGTCGTATCATGTATAGACTGGGTATCTGTATGGTGTCGTGTCACGTATAGACTGGGTATCTGTATGGTGTTGTGTCACGTATAGACTGGGTATCTGTATGGTGTCGTGTCACGTATATACTGGGTATCTGTATGGTGTCGTGTCACGTATAGACTGGGTATCTGTATGGTGTCGTGTCACGTATAGACTGGGGTATCTGTATGGTGTCGTGTCACGTATAGACTGGGTATCTGTATGGTGTCGTGTCACGTATAGACTGGGGTATCTGTATGGCGGCGTATCACGTATAGACTGGGGTATCTGTATGGTGTCGTATCATGTATAGACTGGGTATCTGTATGGTGTCGTGTCACGTATAGACTGGGGTATCTGTATGGTGTCGTATCATGTATAGACTGGGGTATCTGTAAGGTGTTGTGTCACGTATAGACTGGGTATCTGTATGGTGTCGTGTCACGTATAGACTGGGTATCTGTATGGTGTCGTATCATGTATAGACTGGGTATCTGTATGGTGTCGTATCACGTATAGACGGGGGTATCTGTATGGTGTTGTGTCACGTATAGACTGGGCTATCTGTATGGTGTCGTGTCACGTATAGACTGGGTATCTGTATGGTGTCGTGTCACGTATAGACGGGGGTATCTGTATGGTGTCGTATCATGTATAGACTGGGTATCTGTATGGTGTCGTGTCACGTATAGACTGGGGTATCTGTATGGTGTCGTATCATGTATAGACTGGGTATCTGTATGGTGTCGTATCACGTATAGACTGGGGTATCTGTATGGTGTCGTATCATGTATAGACTGGGTATCTGTATGGTGTCGTATCACGTATAGACGGGGGTATCTGTATGGTGTTGTGTCACGTATAGACTGGGTATCTGTATGGTGTCGTGTCACGTATATACTGGGTATCTGTATGGTGTCGTGTCACGTATAGACTGGGTATCTGTATGGTGTCGTGTCACGTATAGACTGGGTATCTGTATGGTGTCGTGTCACGTATAGACTGGGGTATCTGTATGGTGTCGTATCATGTATAGACTGGGGTATCTGTATGGTGTCGTGTCACGTATAGACTGGGTATCTGTATGGTGTCGTGTCACGTATAGACTGGGTATCTGTATGGTGTCGTGTCACGTATAGACTGGGTATCTGTATGGTGTCGTGTCACGTATAGACTGGGTATCTGTATGGTGTCGTGTCACGTATAGACTGGGTATCTGTATGGTGTCGTGTCACGTATAGACTGGGTATCTGTATGGTGTCGTGTCACGTATAGACTGGGTATCTGTATGGTGTCGTGTCACGTATAGACTGGGTATCTGTATGGTGTCGTGTCACGTATAGACTGGGTATCTGTATGGTGTCGTATCATGTATAGACTGGGTATCTGTATGGTGTCGTGTCACGTATAGACTGGGTATCTGTATGGTGTTGTGTCACGTATAGACTGGGTATCTGTATGGTGTCGTGTCACGTATAGACTGGGTATCTGTATGGTGTCGTGTCACGTATAGACTGGGTATCTGTATGGTGTCGTATCATGTATAGACTGGGTATCTGTATGGTGTCGTATCATGTATAGACTGGGTATCTGTATGGTGTCGTATCAAGTATAGACTGGGTATCTGTATGGTGTCGTATCATGTATAGACTGGGTATCTGTATGGTGTCGTATCATGTATAGACTGGGTATCTGTATGGTGTATCATGTATAGACTGGGTATCTGTATGGTGTCGAGTCACGTATAGACTGGGGTATCTGTATGGTGTCGTGTCACGTATAGACTGGGTATCTGTATGGTGTCGTATCATGTATAGACTGGGGTATCTGTATGGTGTCGTGTCACGTATAGACTGGGTATCTGTATGGTGTCGTGTCACGTATAGACGGGGGTATCTGTATGGTGTCGTATCATGTATAGACTGGGTATCTGTATGGTGTCGTGTCACGTATAGACTGGGTATCTGTATGGTGTCGTGTCACGTATAGACTGGGTATCTGTATGGTGTCGTGTCACGTATAGACTGGGTATCTGTATGGAGTCGTGTCACGTATAGACTGGGTATCTGTATGGTGTTGTGTCACGTATAGACTGGGTATCTGTATGGTGTTGTGTCACGTATAGACTGGGTATCTGTATGGTGTCGTGTCACGTATATACTGGGTATCTGTATGGTGTCGTGTCACGTATAGACTGGGTATCTGTATGGTGTCGTGTCACGTATAGACTGGGGTATCTGTATGGTGTCGTGTCACGTATAGACTGGGTATCTGTATGGTGTCGTGTCACGTATAGACTGGGGTATCTGTATGGCGGCGTATCACGTATAGACTGGGGTATCTGTATGGTGTCGTATCATGTATAGACTGGGTATCTGTATGGTGTCGTGTCACGTATAGACTGGGGTATCTGTATGGTGTCGTATCATGTATAGACTGGGGTATCTGTAAGGTGTTGTGTCACGTATAGACTGGGTATCTGTATGGTGTCGTGTCACGTATAGACTGGGTATCTGTATGGTGTCGTATCATGTATAGACTGGGTATCTGTATGGTGTCGTATCACGTATAGACGGGGGTATCTGTATGGTGTTGTGTCACGTATAGACTGGGCTATCTGTATGGTGTCGTGTCACGTATAGACTGGGTATCTGTATGGTGTCGTGTCACGTATAGACGGGGGTATCTGTATGGTGTCGTATCATGTATAGACTGGGTATCTGTATGGTGTCGTGTCACGTATAGACTGGGGTATCTGTATGGTGTCGTATCATGTATAGACTGGGTATCTGTATGGTGTCGTATCACGTATAGACTGGGGTATCTGTATGGTGTCGTATCATGTATAGACTGGGTATCTGTATGGTGTCGTATCACGTATAGACGGGGGTATCTGTATGGTGTTGTGTCACGTATAGACTGGGTATCTGTATGGTGTCGTGTCACGTATATACTGGGTATCTGTATGGTGTCGTGTCACGTATAGACTGGGTATCTGTATGGTGTCGTGTCACGTATAGACTGGGTATCTGTATGGTGTCGTGTCACGTATAGACTGGGGTATCTGTATGGTGTCGTATCATGTATAGACTGGGGTATCTGTATGGTGTCGTGTCACGTATAGACTGGGTATCTGTATGGTGTCGTGTCACGTATAGACTGGGTATCTGTATGGTGTCGTGTCACGTATAGACTGGGTATCTGTATGGTGTCGTGTCACGTATAGACTGGGTATCTGTATGGTGTCGTGTCACGTATAGACTGGGTATCTGTATGGTGTCGTGTCACGTATAGACTGGGTATCTGTATGGTGTCGTGTCACGTATAGACTGGGTATCTGTATGGTGTCGTGTCACGTATAGACTGGGTATCTGTATGGTGTCGTGTCACGTATAGACTGGGTATCTGTATGGTGTCGTATCATGTATAGACTGGGTATCTGTATGGTGTCGTGTCACGTATAGACTGGGTATCTGTATGGTGTCGTGTCACGTATAGACTGGGTATCTGTATGGTGTCGTGTCACGTATAGACTGGGTATCTGTATGGTGTCGTGTCACGTATAGACTGGGTATCTGTATGGTGTCGTATCATGTATAGACTGGGTATCTGTATGGTGTCGTATCATGTATAGACTGGGTATCTGTATGGTGTCGTATCATGTATAGACTGGGTATCTGTATGGTGTCGTATCATGTATAGACTGGGTATCTGTATGGTGTCGTATCATGTATAGACTGGGTATCTGTATGGTGTATCATGTATAGACTGGGTATCTGTATGGTGTCGAGTCACGTATAGACTGGGGTATCTGTATGGTGTCGTGTCACGTATAGACTGGGTATCTGTATGGTGTCGTATCATGTATAGACTGGGGTATCTGTATGGTGTCGTGTCACGTATAGACTGGGTATCTGTATGGTGTCGTGTCACGTATAGACGGGGGTATCTGTATGGTGTCGTATCATGTATAGACTGGGTATCTGTATGGTGTCGTGTCACGTATAGACTGGGTATCTGTATGGTGTCGTATCACGTATAGACGGGGGTATCTATATGGTGTTGTGTCACGTATAGACTGGGTATCTGTATGGTGTCGTGTCACGTATAGACTGGGTATCTGTATGGTGTCGTGTCACGTATAGACTGGGTATCTGTATGGTGTCGTGTCACGTATAGACTGGGTATCTGTATGGAGTCGTGTCACGTATAGACTGGGTATCTGTATGGTGTCGTGTCACGTATAGACTGGGGTATCTGTATGGCGGCGTATCACGTATAGACTGGGGTATCTGTATGGTGTCGTATCATGTATAGACTGGGTATCTGTATGGTGTCGTGTCACGTATAGACTGGGGTATCTGTATGGTGTCGTATCATGTATAGACTGGGTATCTGTATGGTGTCGTGTCACGTATAGACTGGGGTATCTGTATGGTGTCGTATCATGTATAGACTGGGTATCTGTATGGTGTCGTATCACGTATAGACGGGGGTATCTGTATGGTGTTGTGTCACGTATAGACTGGGCTATCTGTATGGTGTCGTGTCACGTATAGACTGGGTATCTGTATGGTGTCGTGTCACGTATAGACGGGGGTATCTGTATGGTGTCGTATCATGTATAGACTGGGTATCTGTATGGTGTCGTGTCACGTATAGACTGGGGTATCTGTATGGTGTCGTATCATGTATAGACTGGGTATCTGTATGGTGTCGTATCACGTATAGACTGGGGTATCTGTATGGTGTCGTATCATGTATAGACTGGGTATCTGTATGGTGTCGTATCACGTATAGACGGGGGTATCTATATGGTGTTGTGTCACGTATAGACTGGGTATCTGTATGGTGTCGTGTCACGTATATACTGGGTATCTGTATGGTGTCGTGTCACGTATAGACTGGGTATCTGTATGGTGTCGTGTCACGTATAGACTAGGTATCTGTATGGTGTCGTGTCACGTATAGACCTGGGTATCTGTATGGTGTTGTGTCACGTATAGACTGGGTATCTGTATGGTGTTGTGTCACGTATAGACTGGGTATCTGTATGGTGTCGTGTCACGTATAGACTGGGTATCTGTATGGTGTCGTGTCACGTATAGACTGGGTATCTGTATGGTGTCGTATCATGTATAGACTGGGTATCTGTATGGTGTCGTATCATGTATAGACTGGGTATCTGTATGGTGTCGTATCATGTATAGACTGGGTATCTGTATGGTGTCGTATCATGTATAGACTGGGTATCTGTATGGTGTCGTATCATGTATAGACTGGGTATCTGTATGGTGTATCATGTATAGACTGGGTATCTGTATGGTGTCGTGTCACGTATAGACTGGGGTATCTGTATGGTGTCGTGTCACGTATAGACTGGGTATCTGTATGGTGTCGTATCATGTATAGACTGGGGTATCTGTATGGTGTCGTGTCACGTATAGACTGGGTATCTGTATGGTGTTGTGTCACGTATAGACTGGGTATCTGTATGGTGTCGTGTCACGTATAGACTGGGTATCTGTATGGTGTCGTGTCACGTATAGACTGGGTATCTGTATGGTGTCGTATCATGTATAGACTGGGTATCTGTATGGTGTCGTGTCACGTATAGACTGGGTATCTGTATGGTGTCGTGTCACGTATAGACTGGGGTATCTGTATGGTGTCGTATCTTGTATAGACTGGGTATCTGTATACATGTAAGCTCTGCATAAACAGGTCAGGAGCCATCAGTGGAGCTGGTGTCGTTTCACAGGCTTATGGCCGGGGGGATCTGCATAGAATCGCATTTGTGTTTCAGCAAATATGACTAGACCATGATATAATATCGTACATTGATGCTAATGATTTAGTATGTGAGTTGAATTCTATTTTCCCGGTGTTTTTGACAACATATATTCAGTTAAAGACTTACTGAAGCTGAAAATTGACTTTGAAATGAGAAAGTCCCTGAACGGTTTTGTGTTTTTTCCTGCAGGTCCCAGGCCCCCCTCCCCACCCCATGCTGCTGGCCCACGGGAACGCTACAGTAAGTGGTGACATATGTCTGTTTTCTGTGGACGTTTAACTATTACTGCAATATTTCCTGCACTATATTTTTTTCTGTATGACATTGTGTGTTTATTGCTGTAGCTTTCTATGCACAATGCTGCATTTGGTAAAGATTGATAACTGTTTTGTAGTGTAAGTACAGCACAAATAGTTAGACTAAGTATAATACTGTTTTATTGTTTGTTGGTATGAATAGTGTTGATGAAGCAGTTAAGTGTTAGTACAGTATGAATAACAGACACAGTTACATTTTGGTTGCCTCTTTTCAGCCTTTGAGGTTTGTGTTGGAAGTTATCAAGAAAGTTCGATCAAGGTAAGCACGTTGTTCCCTTACTGCATGACTATTTATATTGGAAGGAAAGGAAGATTCAAGTCTTATTTCTAGAGTCGAATCGTTGCCAACACTCTGCTTTCACTTGGGTAAATAAGCCAGGGTTGTCCCAAGGCTGATTAGTTCTTCTCTGACCTTTGCCCCACAGTGACCTGGAGGAGGCCCTGCTCTGACTGGTTACCTCTGACCTTTGCCCTTACAATCTTATTGTTTACCTCTGGCCTTTGCCCCACAGTGAGCTGGATGAGGCCTTGCTCTGATTGTTTACCTCTGACCTTTGCCCTTATACTTTGATGGTTCACCTTTGGCCTTTGCCACACAGTGAGCTTGAGGAGGCCTTGCTCTGATTGTTTACCTCTGACCTTTGCCCTTATACTTTGATGGTTCACCTTTGGCCTTTGCCACACAGTGAGCTAGAGGAGGCCCTGCTTGTCCTGCCCTTCTCGTGTGTCATCGACCTTCTCAAACTGCTGAACGACTTCCTGACTGAAGGTTGGGAGGTCGAGCTCACCTGCAGATGCCTCTTCTTCTTACTCAGGTGAGATTTTGTAACTCAGGTGAGATTTATAAGAATAGTTCTTACGACAGGTGAGTTTTTCTTAGTCAGGTGAGATTTTGTAACTCAGGTGAGATTTGTATGAATATTTTTACTCAGGTGAGGTTTGTTAGACTTTAATGCAGTTTTTAGAGGACACCATACTGTAGTAGTGCCCCAGTTGGGCAGTAGTCACTTAGTCACTTGTAGTGTCATGCCTGCAGTTCACATCTCCATGTTTAACACATTACATTCGGCAGTATGTTTATGAGATTAAGGATTTTATAGTTAAGCTATTGGTGAGAAACTGTTGTTCCCCCAGGATCCACCAGGGGGCGTCACATGTAACCATGCCTGTTGTACCTGTAGAATCCACCGGGGGGCGTCACATCTAACCATGCCTGTTGTACCTGTAGAATCCACCGGGGGGCACCACATCTAACCATGCCTGTTTTACCTGTAGGATCCACCAGGGGGCGTCACATGTAACCATGCCTGTTTTACCTGTAGGATCCACCAGGGGGCGTCACATGTAACTATGCCTGTTGTACCTGTAGGATCCACCAGGGGGCGTCACATCTAACCATGCCTGTTTTACCTGTAGGATCCACCAGGGGGCGTCACATGTAACTATGTTTGTTGTTCCCCCAGGATCCACCAGGTGGCGCTCACGTCTAACCATGCCTTTTGGGTCACCCAGGATCCACCAAGGCATCACATTTAACCATGCCTGTTGTACCTGTAGGATCCACCAGGGGGCATCACATCTAACTATGCCTGTTGTACCTGTAGGATCCACCAGGGGGCGTCACATGTAACTATGCCTGTTTAACCTGTAGGATCCACCAGGGGGCCTCACATGTAACTATGTTTGTTGTTCCCCCAGGATCCACCAGGGGGCGCTCACGGCTAACCAGGTCCTGCTGCCTGTCATGGACAACCTGAGGAAGAACACCCAGGACAGGGTACAGCAGATCAGGGTTTGTACAAAATCACAACTTCCTCATGGTATATCATTAACACCCAGGACAGGGTACAGCAGATCAGGGTTTGTACAAAATCACAACTCCCTCATGTTATATCATTAACACCCAGGACAGGGTACAGCAGATCAGGGTTGGTACAAAATTACTTTTACTGGGATTTTAAGTAAGTAAATCACAAATCTTACTGGGACTAATGTTATGATTAGTAAGGCTGTAATCTTTCAAAAGTGTTGAATATCTATTGTGTTTGGAATTAAAATGTTTTTACATGACTGTTCAATATAATGAAGTAAAACTGGTTAATACTTTGATTTCCTTGTATTACTGGTCTCCAATTTTTGCCTTTTTTGTTTAAGGACGCTTTTGGGTTCAATTTTGGTGGGTTCCCATTCATGTTTGATTTCATGGACGCTGTGGGGTTTCACCCGGAGGATCTCAAATGCTTGTTTGTTAGTTTGTTTGCTTGCTCTAAGATGTCGTTAGGTTTAACTTGGCCGATCTCCAATGTTTATTGATTTATCTTTTTTTTTTAGGATGTTGTTGGCTTCAACCTTGCCGGTCTCCAGTTTCTGCAGAGAGAGATGGAGGCCCGTGATGACGTCACCTTCTTTGCTGACGCCACGGAAAGATTTCAGGAACGAAAGAGGAAGAAGAGGAGAAAAGAAAGAGCAGTTTTAGCCATTAGAACATAAACAGGTATTAGATAGAGCAGTTTTAGCCATTAGACAGATATCAGAAACTGTTCTTGGATATCAGCTGATACGCAGTAATACCAGACTTCAGTTTACGAAATCAAACAGTTACACCCGATCCAACTTTTATCCCTTCCTCTGGTAATTTCAGTAATTTTGTTGTTGTTGATAACATTAGAAGGTCAAAATCATATTGGAATGGAAGGAAGCTGTACTCAGAGTGAGGCTGGTACAGCGATGCAAAGTCACTCTGACAAATATGACAATAAAACGCTCCCCAAAGTCCACATAGCCACTTTCGGCAGCTATTATGGGAAGAAGATGTCACCTTCATGACATCTGTTCAAACTAACGGAGTTTCAGCAGCGCGTTAGTCCACACATTCATTGTTCACAATAACGGAGTTTCAGCAGCGCGGTAGTCCACACATTCATTGTCCACAATAACGGAGATTTAGCACCGCGGTAGTCCACACATTCATTGTGCACAATAACGGAGTTTCAGCAGCGCGGTAGTCCACACATTCATTGTTCACAATAACGGAGATTTAGCACCGCGGTAGTCCACACATTCATTGTGCACAATAACGGAGTTTCAGCAGCGCGGTAGTCCACACATTCATTGTCCACAATAACGGAGTTTCAGCAGCGCGGTAGTCCACACATTCATTGTCCACAATAACTGGGTTTCAGCAGCGCAGTAGTCCACACATTCATTGTGCACAATAACGGAGTTTCAGCAGCGCGGTAGTCCACACATTCATTGTGCACAATAACGGAGTTTCAGCAGCGCGGTAGTCCACACATTCATTGTCCACAATAACGGAGTTTCAGCAGCGCGGTACTCCACACATTCATTGTCCACAATAACGGAGTTTCAGCAGCGCGGTACTCCACACATTCATTGTCCACAATAACTGGGTTTCAGCAGCGCAGTAGTCCACACATTCATTGTGCACAATAACGGAGTTTCAGCAGCGCGGTAGTCCACACATTCATTGTGCACAATAACGGAGTTTCAGCAGCACAGTAGTCCACACATTCATTGTGCACAATAACGGAGTTTCAGCAGCGCGGTAGTCCACACATTCATTGTCCACAATAACGGAGTTTCAGCAGCGCGGTAGTCCACACATTCATTGTGCACAATAACGGAGTTTTAGCAGCGCAGTAGTCCACACATTCATTGTGCACAATAACGGAGTTTCAGCAGCGCGGTAGTCCACACATTCATTGTGCACAATAACGGAGTTTCAGCAGCACAGTAGTCCACACATTCATTGTGCACAATAGCGGAGTTTCAGCAGCGCGGTAGTCCACACATTCATTGTCCACAATAACGGAGTTTCGGCAGCGCAGTAGTCCACACATTCATTGTGCACAATAACGGAGATTTAGCACCGCGTTAACCCACACATTCATTGTGCACAATAACGGAGATTTAGCACCGCGGTAGTCCACACATTCATTGTCCACAATAACGGAGTTTCAGCAGCGCGGTAGTCCACACATTCATTGTTCACAATAACGGAGTTTCAGCAGCGCAGTAGTCCACACATTCATTGTCCACAATAACGGAGTTTCAGCAGCGCAGTAGTCCACACATTCATTGTGCACAATAACGGAGATTTAGCAGCGCGGTAGTCCACACATTCATTGTGCACAATAACGGAGATTTAGCAGCGCAGTAGTCCACACATTCATTGTGCACAATAACGGAGATTTAGCAGCGCAGTAGTCCACACATTCATTGTGCACAATAACGGAGTTTCAGCAGCGCAGTAGTCCACACATTCATTGTGCACAATAACGGAGATTTAGCAGCGCAGTAGTCCACACATTCATTGTGCACAATAACAGTTTCAGCAGCGCAATAGTCCACACATTCATTGTCCACAATAACGGAGATTTAGCAGCGCATTCATTGTGCACAATAACGGAGATTTAGCAGCGCGGTAGTCCACACATTCATTGTGCACAATAACGGAGATGTAGCAGCACAGTAGTCCACACATTCATTGTGCACAATAACGGAGTTTCAGCAGCGCAGTAGTCCACACATTCATTGTGCACAATAACGGAGATTTAGCAGCGCAGTAGTCCACACATTCATTGTGCACAATAACGGAGTTTCAGCAGCGCAGTAGTCCACACATTCATTGTGCACAATAACAGTTTCAGCAGCGCAATAGTCCACACATTCATTGTCCACAATAACGGAGATTTAGCAGCGCATTCATTGTGCACAATAACGGAGATTTAGCAGCGCGGTAGTCCACACATTCATTGTGCACAATAACGGAGATTTAGCAGCGCAGTAGTCCACACATTCATTGTCCACAATAACGGAGTTTCAGCAGCGCAGTAGTCCACACATTCATTGACATTGTGCACAATAACGGAGTTTCAGCAGCGCGGTAGTCCACACATTCATTGTGCACAATAACGGAGTTTCAGCAGCGCGGTAGTCCACACATTCATTGTGCACAATAACGGAGTTTCAGCAGCGCAGTAGTCCACACATTCATTGTCCACAATAACGGAGTTCCAGCAGCGCAGTAGTCCACACATTCATTGACATTGTGCACAATAACGGAGTTTCAGCAGCGCAGTAGTCCACACATTCATTGTCCACAATAACGGAGTTTCAGCAGCGCGGTAGTCCACACATTCATTGACATTGTGCACAATAACGGAGTTTCAGCAGCGCAGTAGTCCACACATTCATTGTCCACAATAACGGAGTTCCAGCAGCGCAGTAGTCCACACATTCATTGACATTGTGCACAATAACGGAGTTTCAGCAGCGCAGTAGTCCACACATTCATTGTCCACAATAACGGAGTTTCAGCAGCGCAGTAGTCCACACATTCATTGACATTGTGCACAATAACGGAGTTTCAGCAGCGCAGTAGTCCACACATTCATTGTCCACAATAACGGAGTTTCAGCAGCGCAGTAGTCCACACATTCATTGACATTGTGCACAATAACGGAGTTTCAGCAGCGCGGTAGTCCACACATTCATTGTTCACAATAACGGAGTTTTAGCAGCGCAGTAGTCCACACATTCATTGACATTGTGCACAATAACAGAGTTTCAGCAGCGCGGTAGTCCACACATTCATTGTCCACAATAACGGAGTTTCAGCAGCGCAGTAGTCCACACATTCATTGTGCACAATAACAGTTTCAGCAGCGCAATAGTCCACACATTCATTGTCCACAATAACGGAGATTTAGCAGCGCATTCATTGTGCACAATAACGGAGATGTAGCAGCACAGTAGTCCACACATTCATTGTTCACAATAACGGAGTTTCAGCAGCGCAGTAGTCCACACATTCATTGTGCACAATAACGGAGTTTTAGCAGCGCGGTAGTCCACACATTCATTGTGCACAATAACGGAGTTTCAGCAGCGCGGTAGTCCACACATTCATTGTTCACAATAACGGAGTTTTAGCAGCGCAGTAGTCCACACATTCATTGACATTGTGCACAATAACAGAGTTTCAGCAGCGCGGTAGTCCACACATTCATTGTCCACAATAACGGAGTTTCAGCAGCGCAGTAGTCCACACATTCATTGTGCACAATAACGGAGTTTTAGCAGCGCGGTAGTCCACACATTCATTGTCCACAATAACGGAGATTTAGCAGCGCATTCATTGTGCACAATAACGGAGATGTAGCAGCACAGTAGTCCACACATTCATTGTTCACAATAACGGAGTTTCAGCAGCGCAGTAGTCCACACATTCATTGTTCACAATAACGGAGTTTCAGCAGCGCAGTAGTCCACACATTCATTGTGCACAATAACGGAGTTTCAGCACCGCGGTAGTCCACACATTCATTGTGCACAATAACGAGTTTCAGCAGCGCGGTAGTCCACACATTCATTGTCCACAATAACGGAGATTTAGCAGCGCAGTAGTCCACACATTCATTGTGCACAATAACGGAGTTTCAGCACCGCGGTAGTCCACACATTCATTGTGCACAATAACGGAGTTTCAGCAGCGCGGTAGTCCACACATTCATAGTTCACAATAACGGAGTTTCAGCAGCGCTGTAGTCCACACATTCATTGTCCACAATAACGGAGTTTTAGCAGCGCGGTAGTCCACACATTCATTGTCCACAATAACGGGGTTTCAGAAGCGCGGTAGTCCACACATTCATTGTGCACAATAACGGAGTTTCAGCAGCGCGGTAGTCCACACATTCATTGTTCACAATAACGGAGTTTCAGCACCCCGGTAGTCCACACATTCATTGTGCACAATAACGGAGTTTCAGCACCACGGTAGTCCACACATTCATTGTCCACAATAACGGAGTTTCAGCAGCGCTGTAGTCCACACATTCATTGTGCACAATAACGGAGTTTCAGCAGCGCGGTAGTCCACACATTCATTGTTCACAATAACGGAGTTTCAGCAGCGCTGTAGTCCACACATTCATTGTCCACAATAACGGAGTTTTAGCAGCGCGGTAGTCCACACATTCATTGTCCACAATAACGGGGTTTCAGAAGCGCGGTAGTCCACACATTCATTGTGCACAATAACGGAGTTTCAGCAGCGCGGTAGTCCACACATTCATTGTTCACAATAACGGAGTTTCAGCACCCCGGTAGTCCACACATTCATTGTGCACAATAACGGAGTTTCAGCACCACGGTAGTCCACACATTCATAGTCCACAATAACGGAGATTCAGCAGCGCGGTAGTCCACACATTCATAGTTTACAATAACGGAGTTTCAGCAGCGCTGTAGTCCACACATTCATTGTCCACAATAACGGAGTTTTAGCAGCGCGGTAGTCCACACATTCATTGTCCACAATAACGGGGTTTCAGAAGCGCGGTAGTCCACACATTCATTGTGCACAATAACGGAGTTTCAGCAGCGCGGTAGTCCACACATTCATTGTTCACAATAACGGAGTTTCAGCACCCCGGTAGTCCACACATTCATTGTGCACAATAACGGAGTTTCAGCAGCGCGGTAGTCCACACATTCATTGTCCACAATAACGGAGTTTCAGCAGCGCTGTAGTCCACACATTCATAGTCCACAATAACGGAGATTCAGCAGCGCGGTAGTCCACACATTCATTGTCCACAATAACGGAGTTTCAGCACCGCGGTAGTCCACACATTCATTGTGCACAATAACGGAGTTTCAGCAGCGCTGTAGTCCACACATTCATTGTGCACAATAACGGAGTTTCAGCAGCGCGGTAGTCCACACATTCATAGTTCACAATAACGGAGTTTCAGCAGCGCTGTAGTCCACACATTCATTGTCCACAATAACGGAGTTTTAGCAGCGCGGTAGTCCACACATTCATTGTCCACAATAACGGAGTTTTAGCAGCGCAGTAGTCCACACATTCATTGTGCACAATAACGGAGTTTCAGCAGCGCGGTAGTCCACACATTCATTGTGCACAATAACGGAGTTTCAGCAGCGCGGTAGTCCACACATTCATAGTTCACAATAACGGAGTTTCAGCAGCGCTGTAGTCCACACATTCATTGTCCACAATAACGGAGTTTTAGCAGCGCGGTAGTCCACACATTCATTGTCCACAATAACGGAGTTTTAGCAGCGCAGTAGTCCACACATTCATTGTGCACAATAACGGAGTTTCAGCAGCGCGGTAGTCCACACATTCATTGTGCACAATAACGAGTTTCAGCAGCGCAGTAGTCCACACATTCATTGTGCACAATAACGGAGTTTCAGCAGCGCTGTAGTCCACACATTCATTGTGCACAATAACGGAGTTTCAGCAGCGCGGTAGTCCACACATTCATAGTTCACAATAACGGAGTTTCAGCAGCGCTGTAGTCCACACATTCATTGTCCACAATAACGGAGTTTTAGCAGCGCGGTAGTCCACACATTCATTGTCCACAATAACGGAGTTTTAGCAGCGCGGTAGTCCACACATTCATTGTCCACAATAACGGAGTTTTAGCAGCGCGGTAGTCCACACATTCATTGTCCACAATAACGGAGTTTTAGCAGCGCAGTAGTCCACACATTCATTGTGCACAATAACGGAGTTTCAGCAGCGCGGTAGTCCACACATTCATTGTCCACAATAACGGAGTTTCAGCAGCGCGGTAGTCCACACATTCATTGTGCACAATAACGGAGTTTCAGCAGCGCTGTAGTCCACACATTCATAGTCCACAATAACGGAGTTTCAGCAGCGCGGTAGTCCACACATTCATTGTGCACAATAACGAGTTTCAGCAGCGCGGTAGTCCACACATTCATTGTGCACAATAATGGAGTTTCAGCAGCGCGGTAGTCCACACATTCATTGTGCACAATAACGGAGTTTCAGCAGCGCAGTAGTCCACACATTCATTGTGCACAATAACGGAGTTTCAGCACCGCGGTAGTCCACACATTCATTGTTCACAATAACGGAGTTTCAGCAGCGCGGTAGTCCACACATTCATTGTGCACAATAACGGAGTTTCAGCAGCGCGGTAGTCCACACATTCATTGTGCACAATAACGGAGTTTCAGCAGCGCGGTAGTCCACACATTCATTGTCCACAATAACGGAGTTTCAGCAGCGCGGTAGTCCACACATTCATTGTTCACAATAACGGAGTTTCAGCAGCGCGGTAGTCCACACATTCATTGTCCACAATAACGGAGTTTCAGCAGCGCGGTAACCCACACATTCATTGTTCACAATAACGGAGTTTCAGCAGCGCGGTAACCCACACATTCATTGTTCACAATAACGGAGTTTCAGCAGCGCGGTAGTCCACACATTCATTGTCCACAATAACGGAGTTTCAGCAGCGCGGTAGTCCACACATTCATTGTCCACAATAACGGAGTTTCAGCAGCGCGGTAGTCCACACATTCATTGTCCACAATAACGGAGTTTCAGCAGCGCGGTAGTCCACACATTCATTGTCCACAATAACGGAGTTTCAGCAGCGCGGTAGTCCACACATTCATTGTGCACAATAACGGAGTTTCAGCAGCGCGGTAGTCCACACATTCATTGTCCACAATAACGGAGTTTCAGCAGCGCGGTAGTCCACACATTCATTGTTCACAATAACGGAGTTTCAGCAGCGCAGTAACCCACACATTCATTGTCCACAATAACGGAGTTTCAGCAGCGCGGTAGTCCACACATTCATTGTCCACAATAACGGAGATTTAGCACCGCGTTAACCCACACATTCATTGTCCACAATTACGGAGTTTCAGCACCGCGGTAGTCCACACATTCGTTGTCTACCATCTTTAGTACGGTAAAGTCAGACCTACGACATCATATCAGGAAGTACAGGATATAACATAAATGACACCTACATCAGGTATGCTATTACGGTATAGCAGCAATGGCAGATACGGTGCAGTGCTGACATCAAGATTCCTGACGATCAATGGCGGCGTTTTACTAACATCCCAGCTAAGATTCAGCCAGCCCAGTCCTGGGATGATGTCACTTTAGCGAGAGTCATCACCTATTACACCATTTTAATGTCAACGCTTGATCTTGAACATTTTGTCTGTGGATCTCTAGAATCCACACTATGTTGAAATACATAATGTATGTATATATCTCTATTAGAATTATCAGGGTAGCCATCGCAATTTCGATCATTTTTAACCATAAGTTATTCAACATATGAGGGTCTCCGAGGGGGGTCCCAGAACTCTATAACGGAAATTACCTGGAGTGTTTTGATCATATGGCTGTTGAAAGTTCCGCATGCCTATCGCACATTAAGTATGAGCCGATTTGACCGACACTCATCTTCCGACCTCTGCCTGGTTTTGCCTGGTTTTCGTATGGCTCTTGAATGATTATATTATGAACATTTGGGTCTTGTTGAGTTGTAGCCAGCATGTCTATTCAAATCAACTTTCTTTCTTGCCTTAATCAGTTGAAAATACGAGTATGATGCTGTATGCAGACAACGGTGTTGAAACAAGCAGCTTATTACAAACGTTAAACGTACTGTTCTTGTTGATCTCATAACGGAGCACTGGCTTAAGTCAAAGCAGTGAACACAGAAACAGACTGCACTGCATACAAACATGTATTTGTACCTTAATATAGAGCTCACGTCAAGTATTGAAAAGAGAGGATTTTTCATGGGGACTTTTGCTGTTGCACAGATCAGTAATATGACCAATTTGCAATAACGTAGTGACAGTATATCAGCTTTTAGCTCAGCAAGTGTTGCTAATTAAATATGTAATAGTAACATTGGTGATAATCACTTGATCAATCATTGCTCAACATTGAAACTTAATGTTCCATCATGTTTATCCTGGTTGTCCATTTCGATCCACGTAGTATTACCAATATCAATTTTTGCTGTTACGAGGAAATTTTACATACATCTATATTTACAAACGTTCTTGTGACATCAATAATGGCTTACATACATCTCACATATCATGTAGGTATTTTAGATCGAAATGACAACACAAATACGTGGGCAGTTTCGATTACACAGACTAAGTAACATCATATAGGTCGTAAAAACGTCAAAGTAAAAATACTTTGTGGAACTTAACTTAAGAGCCTGTCCTTTACAGGCTTTGTGTAGGGCAGGTTTAAGAAAAGCAAATAAGGTTTGACGTAGCATCCACCTTGCCACCTTTTGTCAGTGACTGACGAAGATCTGTAGTCCAACATGTGTTTATAAGGTAGAATCGGTATTTAACAGAAGTGAAAACAAAGGCGAGATAGTTGCAATGAAAGAGACACCGTTAAAACAGGTTTGATGCTGAAGAGTCAATACGCTCCTGCTGTCTGAGTACAGGGGCGAAATGTGGTCTCCCTGGATAGGAGGGCAAGGCTCAGGTGCTGGGAAGTTAAGCGAAGATATCCTTTCCAGTTGGGGGAAGAATTGAACATTCATATGTTGCCTCTCACGTTCAAAACAGCGGGGTCCACGGTCTAGGATATCCGTGCATTTCAAATTGAATTACTGGTGGTGTGGAA
Source organism: Branchiostoma lanceolatum (assembly GCA_035149815.1). Classification (NCBI taxonomy): domain Eukaryota; kingdom Metazoa; phylum Chordata; class Leptocardii; order Amphioxiformes; family Branchiostomatidae; genus Branchiostoma; species Branchiostoma lanceolatum. The sequence continues at coordinate 79,868 of CM068866.1, forward strand.
AAAGGGCCAAGAATAGCTTCCAATCCCGGGTCTGCAATTTTGTTTGCACATTTTTTAGTGACTCACTGGTCTCTCCAATATATAAGTGTTGTTGCAATTGGTTTCCTCACATTGCAGTCTGTAAATGACACTGGCTTTGCGAGGTTAGTCTTTTGGAGGGACCGGTTTTTGCCTGAGGGCTGCGTGAGGTTTGAAGTTAGTGGCGATGTTGCAGTTTTGGAAGATGCGTTTTCCCGATCGCCCTCCGACGTACGGACTGGTAATGTTGACCTTGTGTCTGCGGTTAATGGCTTGCACGTTAGTGTTTCCTTAGTGTTAAAGCTTTTTTGAGGTCCAATTTTTGTAGCCGAACTCCTCAGATGCTGTCGGCCTGCTGGATTTCATTCAGCGCGTTCTCTGCCTCGTGCAGACTGCTGCGCACGGACGCGCCGCCAGGGGTCGCTCTCTTCCATCGGCCCCTCTGGATCTTGGGAGGAGGTGGGGGAGCCTCGACCTGAAACGGCGATAGGAGTGTTGGGTATTTTGCGTACCTGTGTGTACATATGCGCGTGTCTGTTTGTGTGTGTGTGTGAGTGTGTGTACATGTGTGTGTGAGCGCATGCAAGTACGTGTGCGTACGCCTGCGTGTGAACGAATATGTGCATACGCACTTGCGGCTTGGAAAGCAAAGCTCACCGATATGTACTCGTCACTTGTCAGGACGGATTCTTCCGGTATGCCTCCACGTGACCGGATGTCCTCGCCGTCCGGCCGATGACGCTCCACCGTTGTGTAGGGCGGTAAGGTGGTGGCGTGCGCATGAGCCAGTCCTGTGGAAAAGCAACACTCATGACTTCCAAGTAAGATGTAGGAGCCATTATGGTAGACTCTTCTTTTGATAGTCGTTCCCAAATCGGGAGACACAGCAACAAGACAGCTGCGGGAGCAGAAAAAGGTTACTTCAAGGTAAATGTCTCTCAGATTACTTTCTATGTCACGTCGGTTCTTACCACGTTCTTACAAAGTTAATAGATTGATTAATCAATTTCTATACAGGAGATAAAAAGCAGCCTAAGCATACCCGTGTATGACAGGCCCACTGACGCCCACTGTTTGTCCCCCCGAGGGGGCGGCCGCGGCTTCAGGGTCCCGTCCAACTCCTGCAGTTCCAGGTCCTCCACACCGGAGTCGTTCGTACCATGCCCCAGCCTCTTCACGGACTTCGGGACCGGAGGCATTGAGCGGGCGGAGGACAGTGTCGGTGTTTCTGAAATCAGAAGAAGGAATCTCACTTGCACAATATTACAGATATTTTTGGGAGGAATATTCCTCTTAAATACCCATGATAAGCAGCGAAGTTTCAGTGCCGTTGTCTAGCTGAGTTTGGGACCGTTCGAGAATGAATTTGCTGAAACCCGATTGATCTGAGATTTTGTTCTATGTTGCTGTTGTGGCCTAGATATATTTCCACGAGACCTCCGCTGATCTCTCACCTTTCCTCTTGTCCCTGCGGCTCCGGCGGGTCCGGACAGCCCAGCAGCCGCAGAGCGCGGCCAGGAGCAACAGCACGGCCGCCACGGCGCACACGGACAGCGCCACCACTGGCTGGCCGGATCCTGGGGGGAATAAAGAGATGCATAGAGGGCTCTATATATAAAATACTTGATCTATAGACGAGATTCTGCTACATTTGGAGACAAAAGTACGTATGGCCTACGTGCCTAAATAGTTCGTTGGAACTCGTAAGACAAAGCCTGTTGAAGCGAAGTGAGGTTTCTGTCGTAAGCTTATCATCATCATCATCATCGCCCTTCTCAACCAGGGCGGGGGCGTTACCGACTTCCGACGAACTTTGACCCAGTGCTGACGTCACACGTGCGAAAATATCACGTGTCTTCAGCGCTTGTATCAGATATCTGAAGGAGACCGAGTGATTCGCGGTCGAAAATTCCGGTGAGTCAAATTCTCCGAGTTTGAGTATACTATAGTTCATTTTGTATGTCAATCTTCCGTGGGCAAAGAGTAGAACCGTACCTGACACCTCCAGCCGGATCTCCCTCCGCGCCTCCCCGAACATGTTGGACGCCTGGCAGACGTACGTCCCTTCCTGAGCTATCCCGACATCCTTCAGGAGGAGGGTGCTGGATGTCCCGTCATCCACCTGTCCGTGACATCAAACAAACCCGGTTATTGATAACGTCAAGCAAACCCGATTATTGATAACGTCAAGCAAACCCCGGTTATCGATGCTCCAAACTGAGGCTCAGTAACAAATGAGCTTCAATCTTGTCAGTTAGAGTACATGGACACCTGTCAGTCAAATGAGTTCTCTCTCAAGGAATGTGAGATAGACTCTTTCCCTGAAAGAAGACCTATGAAGACGGTACTATAAATGCTAATGAACGCCTGTACTGCCCTGTAGCGATTGCCAAATATGGAATGACAAACGTACCGACTTCTCGATGATCGACAGGCCCACGTCGGTTGCCATTAGAACGGTCTCCCCGCCTCGCTTGTTGCGCCACGACCAGCTGACCCTGCCAGGTAACGGGTCACCGAGAATCTCGCAGCGAAGTCTCGCGGTACTTCCCTCCGCCGCAGAGACGGCCGACGCGTCGCTCTGTATGGACGGCTTCCCTGATGAGACAAATGGGAGATTGTTTCATAACTCCGCTGTCCTAATTGCGACAAGCCTTGCCCATAACGTCCTGCGGCCCAGATGGTGTTTTATAATAACAAATGTACCCTGGTCTCTCTCTGCGTCCAAGGTTACTGTCACTAATTTTTGAGATGATTAAAAAGGGAAGCACAATTAAGGTAAAAGCCACTTGACTTAGACAGATAACCTGGAAGGCAAAAGGTTAATTTAGGACGACATTTCACAGACCTACGACGTCGATGAACACGTCCTTGGTGACTTCCCGGAAGCCGTCGCTGGCAGCCACGCATTGATACGTGCCCTGCACGTCGTACCGCACCCGGTGGAAGCGGAGCGGGTTGTCCCAGTACAGACTTGTATCCTTCCGCCGCCAGCGGACGTGAGGTTTGGGGTTCCCGGCAGCCAGGCACTGGACGGACGGGTCGTCTTGGTCGTACAACATCGTAACTTTGTCTTCCATGGTGGCTTCTATCACAGGCGGGTCTAGAACAAAAATGATACATTATGCATTAGTATCATGCTGTTAAGAATCTCAAACTAACCTAGCAATCAGCTTGGCACATCGACTAAAAGGCGACCAGTGATGTTGACGTGTACTCTTAAAGCAGTATCCTTGCTACCGGTTAGATATTACGGTTGCCTGAAAGGTGTTGAGCTATTTTCGTCACTCACAGTAGACCTGTAGGGTAACGGAGCCCAGTCCCACAGGCGGGACCCCGTTGTTGGCCTCGCATTGGTACAGTCCGCCGTCCGTCCTGGACACTTTGGGGAGCTGCAACAAGTGGTCCCTGTCACGTGACAAATTTACAAAAATGACAACATGCCTTGTGAGTAGGAAACCGCAGAACCCATGAAAATGAGAATTGTCTTTCCAAATAAAAAAAGTCGAAAATTTGAAAGCAGCCCTGACTTGTACGACTTTTGAAAGTTATAAACATTATTCCTCTAAACGTCACGACTGGACGGGAACTCGTCTTACCTGATAATCTTGAGCGATGGAAGAGCTTCTCCGACTTTCCGCCACGTGACGTCAGCCTTGGGGTTGCTGTCCACCATGCAGCTGAGACTGGCCGGCTCGCCCTCCCTCACGTGCACGGACGGACTCGGCACCTGCACCACCGGCGGGTCTGGGGCAGATACAGCGCCATCAGCATGAAATGACATACTGTATATAGTTAACGTTTCCTATATTCAACTATCAACGAGCTTGAAAAAATGCTCACACTTGACTCTCAGGATCCTGGACGAGGCTTTTGTCCTGGCGAGTTGCGGGAAGCCCTGGTCGGCCAGGCAGGTGAAGTTGGCGCCGTTGTCCCATTTGGTCAGCCGCGGGACGAACAGCTCCAGGGTTTTGTCCCCGTCACTTGAAACACCAGAAGACCTGTAATCAGATCAAACATAGCAAGTGTTATCTTCCCCAGTAGTGGTAGTAGTAGTATTGACGGTATAAGGAAATGGGAACCTGCAGGTTGCCAACTTACTGGAAAGGGTCCGTGCCGTTCAGCCAGGTGAGCCGAGCTGAAGGATGTCCACCTGACGCTCGGCAGGTGAGGGACAGCTGATTACCTGCCGTCAAGGTCAGCTCTCCGCCTGATATCGACGGCGGGTTCGGCATCGGAACTGAAGGGAAAATAGAGGAAAGAATGCAGAAATATGGAGTCCAAGTGGTCCGCAGTTTAAGCAGAAGTTCATAGCAATACATCACTGAATGTTTGAAATGATTTGCCGTATATGCCTCACATATAGACTTACAATCGTCATCATCATCGTTCATCCGTATCCGGTGAAGTATAGATAGATGATTTCAAAGACAGTCAGAAGAGGTATTTGTCTCGTACATCAACTTTCAGAAAGCGGTAATTTTACATACCAACTACTGTTAAGATGGCGTCTGTGGCAGCCATCGGGTCAGTGTAGCACGTGTATTTCCCATCATCCTCCAGTTTCGTGTCCCGGATTTCCAGATTGTATTCTCCCCGCGCTGTGTCCCCTACAACGCCATGGCGGTCGTAGATGGGTAACACATTACTGCCATATGATATCACTCTTCGGTGCGGAGGGCCATCCCATATGACCATGTCCTTGGGACCCATTTGGTCGAAAGCACATCTCAGCACTGCAGTTTGACCATGCAGGACAGCCTTTGACTGTGGTGTTACACGGTATAAAGCTCCGTTTGCTGGAGAAATAAGAGAAGAAGACATCACAAACACAATTTTGATTAAAGATCTCTTAAAAGCCTTCGTACTTTCTCTATTTAGTATATGAAAAAAAAAGGTGTCTTGATGATCGCATACAGGGAAAATATAATCCAATTCCGCACTCAAGTTCTGTCTAAAGTAAGCAACACAATAGTTCTGATCTGCAGTGCCGTCGACCATATTTTGCAATATCCGTCCCTTTACTGATCATGAGAAAACAGGATCACATCTAATCCTGTCCTGCTCTTCATACCAAAAGGTCTCGCACCTTTATCAACGCTAAAACCGCATCCAAACCCCGCGACTTTATCAGCAGTGAGACCGCATCCAAACCCCGCGACTTTATCAGCAGTGAGACCGCATCCAAACCCCGCGACTTTACCCGAACTTTAACGACTCGCAGATCGATATCCCAGCAGCCGCCGGGGTTTTACCGAGTCCATCATCTCTGCTTATCAAAGCTGAAGCTGCTGCCGAACTGATCCTCCCGGCAAAACTGTCGGACTATCATTCGGCAGGAGAATTATTCACCAGGTTGTATTATCTCAGCCAGTAGGTACCCATGTGACTAATGAGGCTGTTGTAACTCACTCGAGGCACCTCCTCGATCACGGGACCCCCATTTTTCGTCTCTTCCGAAAGATTAGCTTCGGAATAATTTGTAATGTAATGGGGACGGGCAAGTCACGGCCTATATCAGAGCTTGAGGACAGAACATTATAATTACCGGGATCTCTGAGCCGGAAATGCGCGGTTCGGTCTCATATCTGCACGCGGTAGCCTGGGTTACACATTGTTACCGCCCAGGCCAGATATGTGGCTGACGTTACATGTAAGATGTATCATATCATATATCTAATTTGAACCTGATTTGATATGATGATTTTTAATGGCTTGTTTCGTAGATGATTCTTTGCCATGATCACGAAGTAAGATTTCACACAAATTCCACACATGAACAACTTTGAATAGTTGCAATTAATATTTAGATTTGATGTCACTATTAATGCCTGATAGGCCGTGAAGTGCGTCAGTGGTGTAACGGTATGATTACATCTGCCCTCACTGATCATGTCGTTCTAACCTATCATGGCGTGGGTGGGTGTGTAATGTAGTTATGCGTTATCATGTCGTTCTAGCCTATCATGGCGCGGACGTGTGTGTAATAAAGTAAAATGTTATCTGGAACAGATGCATGTCATTCCCTGGATGTGTTATGGTAGCCGCGCTATCATGCCACAATCAGGCCTAGGTGTGTTATACTTTTATTGCTGAAATGATGAAAACCTATTTATACTGATGACCTAGCGAGCCCGTGGATTGCCAAGACAACCAACAAGAACCCGGATGTAATATCGTGCTGAACGGAGTTTTGATTCCGGTGATTTTAGGTAATAAAAGAGACCTACAGTAGAAGCTATCGGGCTTATATCGGGCGGAGGAAGATTCTGGTTGGTAACTCTGCGTGGGAAGGCTCAGAGAAAATAAAGCGGACTATCAAGTTTGCAGTTATCAGATATTCCACAATACCGTTGATAAAACTGCGTTCCGCTGTTACATTCGGATAACGGCAGCGATGATAACCTTTGGTTAGGCAAATAACGGCAGCGTTGATAACCTTTGGTTAGGCAAATAACGGCAGCGATGATAACCTTTGGTTAGGCAAATAACGGCAGCGTTGATAACCTTTGGTTAGGCAAATAACGGCAGCGTTGATAACCTTTGGTTAGGCAAATAACGGCAGCGATGATAACCTTTGGTTAGGCAAATAACGGCAGCGTTGATAACCTTTGGTTAGGCAAATAACGGCAGCGATGATAACCTTTGGTTAGGCAAATAACGGCAGCGTTGATAACCTTTGGTTAGGCAAATAACGGCAGCGTTGATAACCTTTGGTGAGGCAAATAAAGTGGCTTCATAATGTAATGATTACATCTATGAGCTTAATTGATGCTGTGTTCCTGATGCGACGGATTATTTGCCACATTTGCATAACGTGAAGAACGGGCCAGGTTTTAGACATGCGGAGTCTCCGCTAAGGCACGTCCTGTGTGGTAATGTATTCTATAAAAAGTGAAACCAACTGCGCATGCGCATTGAGAACCTGGGTTTTGATGAAATATGACTTTACTGCAAAAGCTAATTAAGCTGACATCATTGACAGCTAATGAGATAATGAGAATCAGGATAAATAAGTTGGGATGGACATCTTTAGTTAATCTGTGCCAGACGCCACTCACCCCTACAGCTAAATGAACCTTTTGAAAAGCTAGACATTTAGTATACAATCTTTTTTTATACTAAACAATAACTGAAGAATGACAGATTCTTTGCACTACCGCAATACGCCAATTGGTTGATGCTATCATGATTGTGACAAGTCAAATGTTCACTTGCATGACAATTTCCACATTTTACTTGTTGGAGTGGAACAGAAGAATAAGGAGAACAGGTTAGATAAGCTAGGGCTGTAACAGGTTAGATAAGCCAGGACTATCTGTGACGCTGCTTCACTCCGGTATCAGCCATGCCGCTCACGTGCCGCGCGCCGAGGCTTCACCTCGCTGACTTCTGACTGCTCACGGGGACGCTCTGCATGCACATGTCATTCCCGAGGTAACAGTCACGTCCTAAGCAATCCCGGGTTGCAAACGGAGTGACACGCAGGCATTAATGTCCCGTCTGTAATCCTGGGTTGCAAACGGAGTGACACACTAATGTCCCGTCTGTAATCCCGGGTTGCAAACGGAGTGACACGCAGGCATTAATATCCCGTCTGCAATCCCGGGTTGCAAACGGAGTGACACGCAGGCATTAATGTCCCGTCTGTAATCCCGGGCTGCAAACGGAGTGACACATTAATGTCCCGTCTGTAATCACGGGCTGCAAACGGAGTGACACGCAGGCATTAATGTCCCGTCTGCAATCCCGGGTTGCAAACGGAGTGAAACGCAGGCATTAATGTCCCGTCTGTAATCCCGGGCTGCAAACGGAGTGACACATTAATGTCCCGTCTGTAATCACGGGCTGCAAACGGAGTGACACGCAGGCATTAATGTCCCGTCTGCAATCCTGGGTTGCAAACGGAGTGACACGCAGGCATTAATATCCCGTCTGCAATCCCGGGTTGCAAACGGAGTGACACGCAGGCATTAATGTCCCGTCTGTAATCCCGGGCTGCAAACGGAGTGACACATTAATGTCCCGTCTGTAATCACGGGCTGCAAACGGAGTGACACGCAGGCATTAATGTCCCGTCTGCAATCCTGGGTTGCAAACGGAGTGACACGCAGGCATTAATGTCCCGTCTGTAATCCCGGGCTGCAAACGGAGTGACACATTAATGTCCCGTCTGTAATCACGGGCTGCAAACGGAGTGACACGCAGGCATTAATGTCCCGTCCGCAATCCCGGGCTGCAAACGGAGTGACACATTAATGTCCCGTCTGTAATCCCGGGTTGCAAACGGAGTGACACGCAGGCATTAATATCCCGTCTGTAATCCCGTGTTGCAAACGGAGTGACACGCAGACATTAATGTCCCGTCTGTAATCCCATGTCGAAATAAGGAAGAACCCCGTTGGTTTAAACGGGGAGTTTAAGAAGCAGCATATTAGAGAATGTACAATCCCACCCTCAACAGGAAAGAAGGTCTACGCGTCGAACTTTCGGGCACACGGGTTCATGCTTCCCCCTTCCATCCCGACGAACAACATTCGCTAAAACAACAGGAGTTAATTGGTCATTAGCATACGACCTTGTCTAGACTCAGTCTTCTATTGAACCACCCTAGATTGGCTTCATTTCATCAACATGTGTATTTAGAGTTTTAGTATAAAACCTCTTTCTCCCAGTTCTTTCCTTTAGTCACTGACGAAATACAGCAAATTCTGTCTGAAACGTCTGTTTCGAAATTCTTTTCAGTTGCATGAATAGCTATTTTTGGCGTATCTTATTACCTGGATGTCTAACATTCATCGACGACGACGAACCACGCTTTTAATACACATGAATGCACGACTAAAGACCTGTAAGTGATGCATTCATCAAGCATACCATTAGTCCTCATTTCCGTCAAGGGCAGCATCAAACTTGTCCTTCACGTAAGCACATTATCTGCCTGATTTAATCTGACTCGGCGGCATGACACCAACATCAGATCTTTGATGACGCCACCCTGGGACTACAGGACAGATGCCTATGTGTCCATTAAGGCTGTATAAATTCCGTAAGAACGGCATCCGCAGCAATGACAAGATTTTACGGTCCCCGGGGAGTTCTAATGAAGTATCACGACTCACAGCTGCGAGGGTCTCTAAGGCGGTTACCTGCCGGCCTAACTCTCACAGCTGCGAGGGTCTCTATGGCGGTTACCTGCCTGCCTCTCATAGCTGCGAGGATCTCTATGGCGGTTACCTGGTGGCATAACTCTCACAGCTGCGAGGGTCTCTATGGCGGTTACCTGCCTGCCTCTCATAGCTGCGAGGATCTCTATGGCGGTTACCTGGTGGCATAACTCTCACAGCTGCGAGGGTCTCTATGGCGGTTACCTGGTGGCATAACTTTCACAGCTGCGAGGGTCTCTATGGCGGTTACCTGCCGGCCTAACTCTAACCGCTGCGAGGGTCTCTATGGCGGTTACCTGCCGGCCTAACTCTCACAACTGCGAGGATCTCTATGGCGGTTACCTGGTGGCCTAACTCTCACGGCTGCCAAAGTTTCTATTGCGGTTACCCGAAAGGCTAAGACAAAGGCAGGATTAGACGTCCATCAAGGTCCAACCCTTAAGTACCGCGTTCTTCACCACCGACACTGTTTAATGGTCTCCCGTTCAAATTCCACTACTGGGGGACAAAACTGTCAAATAGCAACAGGATTTTATGGAGGGCCTCTTTGGAGGACAGAGAAACAACAGTTACTAGTTTAGAACTACAATCCTCCATGGCCTCACCGTCTGCAGGCGGACACTAACAGCGCTGAGCAAGTGCATTTTCCGCCACTTTCTGCGTTGGGTGTCTGTTCAATATTTAAATGATTGTTTGTTTCAATGAAGGCTTGTATAGCTAGTGTAGTAGTAGGTGAGTAGTATGTATTCTGTATTCCTTCATCCGTGGTATACAAACATTTACTGTGCAATAAGCACCTACCCCAGCCGTAATGTTTGTCACGATGTCTGATGATGTTGTTTCTTCCGCCAGTTGACAGGTTCATGCCTTCCTTTACAATTGCCAACATGGCCACCAAAATGTAACTGAAGAGCAATTTGCATATTCATGCGCCTTCCTCATTTAACATGCCGGCAACGTTCTGTGGGCCAGATAGTCATCGGACAACGAGGTGCATCTGGTTTCCAACAGGTGTGTCCAATGACTGAAGGTGACGTGCAACACCAGATGCACTTGCAGTGTCCTCAGCGATGCTATCTTTGTTCGGCGCCTCCTGAAGGACGCGGCAGCTGCGGCTGGAGATGCTGGAGTGTCACCAGCTTGTGAAGTACCGGCAGTCCTAGCGGCAGTCCTAGCGGCAGTCCTAGCGGCAGTCCTAGCGGCAGTCCCAGCGGCAATCCTAGCGGCAATCCTAGCGGCAATCCTAGCGGCAGTCCCAGCGGCAATCCTAGCGGCAATCCTAGCGGCAATCCTACCGGCAGTCCTAGCGGCAATCCTAGCGGCAATCCTACCGGCAGTCCTAGCGGCAGTCCTAGCGGCAATCCTAGCGGCAATCCTAGCGGCAATCCTACCGGCAGTCCTAGCGGCAATCCTAGCGGCAATCCTAGCGGCAATCCTAGCGGCAGTCCCAGCGGCAATCCTAGCGGCAATCCTAGCGGCAATCCTACCGGCAGTCCCAGCGGCAATCCTAGCGGCAATCCTACCGGCAGTCCTACCGGCAGTCCTAGCGGCAATCCTAGCGGCAATCCTACCGGCAGTCCTAGCGGCAGTCCTAGCGGCAATCCTAGCGGCAATCCTAGCGGCAGTCCTAGCGGCAATCCTAGCGGCAATCCTAGCGGCAATCCTAGCGGCAGTCCTAGCGGCAATCCTAGCGGCAATCCTAGCGGCAATCCTAGCGGCAGTCCTAGCGGCAATCCTAGCGGCAGTCCTAGCGGCAGTCCTAGCGGCAATCCTAGCGGCAATCCTACCGGCAGTCCCAGCGGCAATCCTAGCGGCAATCCTACCGGCAGTCCTACCGGCAGTCCTAGCGGCAATCCTAGCGGCAATCCCGGCGCAATCATGGCTGCTGTAGAAGGGCTTAATTCATGCATGCGCTCAAACATACAGGACTCTTCCCATGCATGCGCTCAAACATACAGGACTCTTCCCATGCATGCGCTCAAACATACAGGACTCTTCCCATGCATGCGCTTAAACATACAGGACTCTTCCCATGCATGCGCTAAAACATACAGGACTCTTCCCATGCATGCGCTCAAACATACTACTCTTCCCATGCATGCGCTCAAACATACTGACATACAGTACTCAGCTCTGCTAGACGTGATGCCCAATACTCTGTAGCAAATGGTTTTGTCCAGTGCAGAATAGATGTAGATGAACAGTGGAGTGATCGATCTTACTCATGCGACGTATCGGTTTATAAAGTGCCGTGTGCGTCCGCTGAGCACGCCAGCAATTAATTACAGTCTTCCCTGCCTCAAGAGTGAGTCAGGACCCAGGCAAGCTTAGCGTACTGGGCATGATCACATCTGACCAATAGATCTTCCTTGATCTGAGACCGATAATCTTTGATCAGATTTACGTCTACTATAGACCTGCGGCGGGAGAAAACGTTATGCTGTGATGGGAACTGGGACCCTTGTTGTTACTGGGTAACCCAAATATCTATTGGTTAATCAGGAATAATCCACCGGCAGTTTGATTGGTTAATCAGGAATAATCCACCGGCAGTTTTCATCAGCGGTTTGTGATCAGGCTGACTTTGGCCGTGACGTCAGTTCGGCTGAGCATGGTCTCGGCGGAATTCGTCAGGTTTTCGAAGTCATCGCGAATTCCGGATCGCCATGCATATTAGGAAAATTGTTAACTTCGCGTTCACTATTGTAGATTCTCCTCATGTTACCACAACCGAATTTCCCTAAACCAAGGACACAATGTCCTTCCCTGAACAGTACCCCTCTCCCAGCCTCGCAGCCCCTGCATTACCGGGAAGCTGTTGCCACTGGGCTAGCAGGCGCTTACCGGAGAACAGGCCGGACCTTCACCCGCTATTCTCAGTAAAACCGGCAACACTGACCAATACAAATAATCGTTACACCTTGTTCTTTTTTCTTTCTTTCTGATCACTAAGTTCTGAAGTTCATTGATGACCAAACACCCTGTTGGTGCGATGCTTTCTTGAATACAAATGACGCTCGCATATAGGTTGTTTGTGTGACGAGCGCATACATGCATGAACGTTCTAGCACACAGTATTGGGCATACAATCGGCGCTGCTTAAGTGTGAACAATCAGTTTAGGTCTTGAATAAAACCTTCATGCAACAATGTAGAATAGTTACGCGAAGAAGTAGCAATAGAGTGACTGACCTAAGGGAGCGATCCGGCAGAGCAAGACCAGGACCCAGCGCAGCTCCAGCGCTCCCCGGGTCGCCATCTTCACCTCTGCGCGCTTCTGCGGGCAGCGGCACGAGTCTGTTTCCCGCGGTTTGTGTGCTTCTGCGGGCAGCGGCACGAGTCTGTTTCCCGCGGTTTGTGTGCTCCTGCGGGCAGCGGCACGAGTCTGTTTCCCGCGGTTTGTGTGCTCCTGCGGGCAGCGGCACGAGTCTGTTTCCCGCGGTTTGCGTGCTCCTGCGGGCAGCGGCACGAGTCTGTTTCCCGCGGTTTGCGTGCTCCTGCGGGCAGCGGCACGAGTCTGTTTCCCGCGGTTTGTGTGCTCCTGCGGGCAGCGGCACGAGTCTGTTTCCCGCGGTTTGCGTGCTCCTGCGGGCAGCGGCACGAGTCTGTTTCCCGCGGTTTGTGTGCTCCTGCGGGCAGCGGCACGAGTCTGTTTCCCGCGGTTTGTGTGCTTCTGCGGGCAGCGGCACGAGTCTGTTTCCCGCGGTTTGTGTGCTTCTGCGGGCAGCGGCACGAGTCTGTTTCCCGCGGTTTGTGTGCTCCTGCGGGCAGCGGCACGAGTCTGTTTCCCGCGGTTTGCGTGCTCCTGCGGGCAGCGGCACGAGTCTGTTTCCCGCGGTTTGTGTGCTCCTGCGGGCAGCGGCACGAGTCTGTTTCCCGCGGTTTGTGTGCTTCTGCGGGCAGCGGCACGAGTCTGTTTCCCGCGGTTTGTGTGCTCCTGCGGGCAGCGGCACGAGTCTGTTTGGTTCGCAGACGCCGAGCGGGGCGCGCGGAGGCCGCGGGACGCAGATAGAGCTGGGCCGGAGCGCAACCTGTTAGCAGCGCGGTAACGACGGCTTCCGGCGGAGGAGAGATTCAGAAGCGCTCCCGCAGGAAAAAACACTCGTGGCTGTCTTCGGGGCCTCGGGCCACAGCAAATTAGTTGCGACCGCTGCGTGACATCGTTCCATCAGCCCGGAAAAACGCGCGCATTTCAGCACAATTTACCGCCGTCTGACATTCCGCGTCCTTCACGGCGGGTTCTTGCATCTTAACTTCAAATTAACTTTCTTCCCGAGCATACGCACCGTCCGGGCGGAGATTATTGCGTTTGCCGCGCGTCGTGATGAATCTGTCGCGCGGAAACATCAATCACTCCGTAACACACGGGGAGGACGGCGCGCACGAGCGGCGGGGAGGCTGAGAAATTGCCCATCAGTCAGCGGCAAAATACATAAACTCCGGTTCGGAGTGCCATAAATACGGTTTCCCTGGAGACCGTGACGTCATGTGTCATGTCTGTCTTTGACGGCAGAGCGAGTCTGTCCCAGCTGTCGTTCCGGTGCGTCCGGAAGGGGGCGTTTCTGTTGTTCAATTACATCTGGGCCTGGGGAAAGCGTTTCATTTGAGTTTTCTGAAGAGTGATTGACAGCATAACTGCTTGAAATCAGAAAATATCCCTGGGTTTTCCGTGATCATGTAGAGAAAGTAACTCGATGTATGTCTTGCCATCTATATTGGAATGATTTCATTGGCTGAAATCGAACTTACACAGGGCACTCGTAGCAAACCGTCATTCGTCGTTTTCACATTTCCCATGATGCACTGTCTGGGTAATTGCGGCAATACGGGCGTACGATTTTACGACAATTCGCAAAACCAGCTAAAACCCTGAGTAGGATAAAACGCCGGACACATTTTCTTGTTCTGCCTGTATAGTGCGCGAGTTAGACAGGCTTCTGGATAAAAGTGAGGAAAGTCGGAATTGAGAGCTGGTCGCCCAGAGAGACGGATGGAAGAGCTAAGAATCCGCCCCAAAGAGAAAAACCCGTCACGTGCCCGCATTGGTTCACATGCCCCGCCGGTGAGGTGACATTCTCTGGTGACAGAATCTGAGCTATTACACTAGAACATTTGCTGAATTATATCCAGGTATATGATATATTGTAGTGGTACAATTGCCCATACCATAGTGCCCATGCTCTGACTGAATACCAGTCTGGAGAGCACAAACAATTCTATGTCTATATAGCCGGCATAACCGCCATTAGGCGTAACACACCAGCTACGAATTAATATTCATGCGTTTCTTGTTGCTACGAGATCACATGAATTTCGCACTCTTTTGCTACTTATTTCAGATTATACTTGTAGCAAGATGATATTGTGACATAAAAAGATGTTGCCACGGCGACGGTGGTCTCTGTTAACGTTTTCGTTTTTAGCCCACATGCAAATAAGGACCTCGCATAAATCATATCAGTTGATCACCTTCTCTACCAAAATAATACAAGTTGTCCAATGTATGAAAATCTCCTTTTCACAAAAAAAAATATCGTACCATTTCCTCTTAAATTATGTAAATGAGGGCCTCTATGCAAGATTTGTGTCTAATAGTGGCTACATTTACTTAACTTCCAAATGGTGCAAATATGAAATCCCCATCATTTACCACTATGGATTTATAGTATTTGTCATTAATCATGCAAATTAAGTATCAATTTGCATAATTGATATCTATCGATATCCATCTCTTTCTCAGTTACATATGTCATGTGTTTGAGAGTCCTATAATAGACTTCAGCTGATTTATTAACTGTCCTCATTGATTATGCAAATCAGATATTGATTTGCATAATTGGCATATGATTATGTAAATCATCACTAAAGCTATCTACACACCAAAATTATGATGATCCGTCATTCTCTTCTTGCGTTATTCTCTTTCAAAGTTTGAGTCAAAATCAGCTCCAGCAGTTCCAAAAAAATCGCTAGGGGGTCCAAATCTACAGGACATATTTTCCTAACAAAGAGCTATCCACCACTTAAAGATCATGACTATAGCATGTTCAGAAGACGAGATTTGAAAACTAAAAGTTCCCCTGCAGTACCATAGAAAGTTGCCAGGGGGCCCAAAATCCAATCATTACAAGGTCTCCCACAGACCTACCCACCTACAAAATATGAAGACAATACACCCAGGCATTCTTGAGTTATCGTCCCATGGACTTTCACATTCCTGTACAATTCCTAGAATTCTTGCAATCTGCACACAATATAGTAAAAATTTGGCTCGCCCCTGAGGCGTCGCCAAAAAGGGACTTAAAATCTTTGTAAAAAGAAAAGATGTCCTTGACCTTGGTTATCTCCGAACAGTTTCAGTCTCGGTGGCGAGTTCCACCCTCTCGTCCCCAGGACTCTCCCAGTATGCTTTGCGCATGAAATATGTTCTCTTTCACGGGCTGTGGGACAGACCCAGGCCACAGTAGCGCCCTCATGCGGCTGTATGATATAAGTACAGTGTAGTATATAGACGTGACAAGGGACCCCCTCCTTCTCCATAGTGACCTGGTCGCTATGTTAAGTATATGTACACGTTATTGATATGAAAATATTCTATGGTATGTCATAAACATAGATTTAACTCATATCATCTGATATTCGGAATGTATATAGCTTAGCCATACATATAAAAATAGAAATACGAATACATATACAATGTATCATACACATACATTCCATACCACCACATATCTGCCAAGTATATCTTCCTTATGCGACCTGTCTATCACATGCACCCACACGCATTCAGCGCCTACCTGGCTCCGTGAGAGGAGGTTTTGAAACTCACCACCCAAGTTCGCTGGTCAGAAAATTTAGACGCCTCACAAAATCATTTCAGCTAGTTTTTTCTGAGTCTTTATTTTGCTCACTATGTGTATACATGCAGCTTTAAAGGCGTACAAAAACATACAAAACATGAATACATAAACAGAACAGTGGGAGAACCATGCTTCCGGGTCTCTGCGGGCTGGACAGATTGGGTAGTCTCTCAATAGAAACATTCCAATGAACAAACGATATCATTCATGCATGTAATAGTGTATTCACATCGTACCATCTATCACACTACATTACGGCACCAGCATCAGAGGACGGACACTGTGATACATATATTACATACATGCATGTAGCAGTGTCTCATCGTACCATCTATCAAACTACATGACGGTACCAGAGCATCAGAGGACGGACGCTGTGATACATATATTACATACAGGCATGTAGTAGTGTCTCATCGTACCATCTATCACACTACATTACGGTACCATCATCAGAGGACGGACGCTGTGATACATATGTTACATACATGCATGTAATAGTGTTACATATATTACATACATGCATGTAATAGTGTTACATATTTTACATACATGCATGTAGTACACCACGGTACCATCATCAGAGGACGGACGCTGTGATACATATATTACATACATGCATCTAGTACACCACGGTACCATCATCAGAGGACGGACGCTGTGATACATATATTACATACATGCATGTAGTACATGACGGTACCAGCATCAGAGGACGGACGCTGTGCTAAGCTGCTGATTGGACTAACTCTAGTCACTCTGCCAGGCTGCAGCGGAATAAATGTGTCGGCAGGCTGACGTCAGAACACGCGCAACACAGACTCGGCTCCGTGCTCATGTCAGAGGTCCAGCTCAGTCCTTTGCCGCTCATAGCTTGCCGAGGACGCCGATCTCGACAGCGATGCGAGGAAACGGCGGACAGTGGGCGATCCTTGGCGGGCCTGGGTCCGCTCTGTCCCCGCCGGGCTGGTCCGGTGTGCCCCGGTAGTCTTAGGTCGCCTCTCCTCAGCCATGGTTTGCACAAGGTGCCCCAGCATTACAGTGGAGTTCATTTTGGAAAGGACTCTCTGTTTTTCCTGCGGAAGGAACAAAGAAACGATATTGTTTAAACCATTAAAAAGATTATGGTCGGGCAAGGAATCTGTAGTGATAGCAGGTCCCCAAACTTTGACATTGACCGTAGAAATTGTCAATACGTAACCCTTCTGTACTCCTTTGCATGCTTAGTCCCACCTAGCCACAACCCTCTATATTATGTCCTTTTTTTGTTCACCGCCCCCCCCCCCCTGCAAATTGTTCTGCTGTCCGGCTTCTGCTCTTTCAGTAATCTCGTGGAAAGTAGCAAAATCATGTTGAACCTTAGATTCTGTCTTCACTCTTGACCACCTATAACCCTTACCCTAAACACAAGTCTACGACACACAACTAACATCTTTGTATGTGCCTTTTCCGTACTAATGATCTAGAATCAATATTTATGTCTTACCTCCCCAAACCTCCGATTTAGGTAAGATCGATCCTCTGCCGGTGTCTTAGGTGGCTTCTCAGTCTTGTGACTTTCCTTGGCTTTGCTGTTGTCATTTCTGAAGCTTAACAGAAACATGGCAAACTTATACTATTCCGACCCTCCTGTGACGTCAATCAGCATTATGTGACGTCATTTCCTACCGGTTGTAAAGGTGAGTCGCGTGTGGGTTTTTAAGTAGCGACTTCCTGGCGGGTCGACAGGTGAGAACAGGTGAACTCACCTGAACATCTTATTTATTAGTCCTTGGCAAACCGCCCGTTCGGCTTAGGTACTTGTAAACTACCACTTGACCTGACGTCATACCCCGTTCCCTTCGATCAAATTTACAGGGCACCGTGACGACATTATGGACGGGGTCTTCGGCAGGAAATGACGTGTA
The DNA here is from genome assembly GCA_035149815.1 of Branchiostoma lanceolatum. Lineage (NCBI taxonomy): Eukaryota > Metazoa > Chordata > Leptocardii > Amphioxiformes > Branchiostomatidae > Branchiostoma > Branchiostoma lanceolatum. The sequence goes on from CM068866.1 coordinate 97,819, forward strand.
TAACCGGAAACGTCATCATGACAGCGCCACACGTTCGTTCTAAATACCAAGTGAAACTTCAGTAAGTTGTCAATGTGTATATCTCTATGTATTATCAAACGTAAACCATGTATTACACAGGATGTTAGAACGCAAATGTACACAACGCCCTCTTAGTCCTGCGGCGTCTGCCCCAATTACAACCGTTTTACGACAAATAGACGTGTTTACGATGGAGGCTTGGGTTCATTGACCTTTCAGATGACCTGCTCGTCAGCAGGCCAGGTACACAACTTAAAAGGAGCGATAACTTATTGGCTTGTACAAATGCCTGAAGCATTCAGTAGACGAGACGTCAATTTTGTTTACTGCTGTAGCATTCAGCAGAAGAGACGTTCGTTTCCTTTGTTAACTGCTGTAGTATTTAGCGGAAGAGACGTTACCTTAGTTTGTTTACTGCTGTAGCATTCAGCGGAGACGTTACCTTGTTTACTGCTGTACCTTTCAGCGGAGACGTTAGCTTTGTTAACTGTTGTAGCATTCAGCGGAAGAGACGTTACCTTTGTTAACTGCTGTAGCATTCAGCGGAGACGTTAGCTTTGTTAACTGTTGTAGCATTCAGCGGAAGAGACGTTACCTTTGTTAACTGCTGTACCTTTCAGCGGAGACGTTAGCTTTGTTAACTGTTGTAGCATTCAGCGGAAGAGACGTTACCTTTGTTTACTGCTGTACCTTTCAGCGGAGACGTTAGCTTTGTTAACTGTTGTAGCATTCAGCGGAAGAGACGTTACCTTTGTTAACTGCTGTACCTTTCAGCGGAGACGTTAGCTTTGTTAACTGTTGTAGCATTCAGCGGAAGAGACGTTACCTTTGTTAACTGCTGTACCTTTCAGCGGAAGAGACCTTAGCTTTGTTTGCTGTTGTAGCATTCAGCGGAAGAGACGTTACCTTTGTTTACTGCTGTAGCATTCAGCGGAAGAGACGTTACCTTTGTTGACTGTTGGTCGAACATGCATAGAGCTGTGTTTATGATGCTCTTGTTGTGGGCGGCCACTTCAATGAGCGATACTCTTGTACATCCTTCACAATCAAACAGGTATAGTAACGTCACATGGTGATGACATCATAAATGAAAGGTTTACTTTCTTTCATTAAGATTTATTTGTTGTGGATAGAGAAAAGCCCAATGCTCAAAAGAAGCCCTCTTCGAACACATGAGTGTAGAACAATTGAACTGAGTAAGAACACAGTTTACGTCCCGTGGTCTTCTCGACCAATAAAGGACCGAAATCCTCGCTGCATGGACTGCAAATGATCATAATTATCAAATGATCAGTAACAACAATCTTTTTGTACCAGCTCAAAGAAGATTTTAATGGAAGGGAAATAAAGCCTTTTGTTTGACCGTCTGTCATAACCGTGCCTTTCCGCATGTTGGGTCGGGGTAACACTGGACCGAGGCGCAGTCCATGTGTCATAACCTTGCCTTTCCGCATGTTGGGTTGGGGTAACATTGGACCGAGGTGCAGTCCATGTGTCATAACCTAGCCTTTCCGCACGTTGGGTTGGGGTAACATTGGACCGAGATTCAAGATGGCGGCGCTTGGGTGAGACGTGTTGTGGATGTGTGGCTGAGAATTTTGATATTTTCCGCTTTTTGGCGACGCCTGAGGGGCGAGCCAAATTTTTACTATATTGTGTGCAGATTGCAAGAATTCTAGGAATTGTACAGGAATGTGAAAGTCCATGGGACGATAACTCAAGAATGCCTGGATGTATTGTCTTCATATTTTGTTGGTGGGTAGGTCTATGGGAGACCTTGTAATGATTGGATTTTGGGCCCCCTAGCGACTTTCTATGGTACTGCAGGGGAACTTTCACTTTTCAAATCTCGTCTTCTGAACATGCTATAGTCACGATTTTTAAGTGGTAAATAGCTCTTTGTTAGGATAATATGTCCTGTAGATCTTGACCCCCTAGCGGCTTTTTTGGAACTGCAGGAGCTGATTTTGACTCAAACTTTGAAAGAGAATAACGCAAGAAGGGGATGACAGATCATCATAATTTTTGGTGTGTAGATAGCTTAAGTGATGATTTACATAATCATATGACAATTATGCAAATCAATATCTTATTTGCATAATTAATGAGGACAGTTAATAAATCAGCTGAATTCTATTATAGAACTCTCACACATTACATATGTAACTGAGAAAGAGATAAATATCAATAGATATCAATTATGCAAATTGATACTTGATTTGCATAATTAATGACAAAATACTATAAATCCCTAGTGGTAAATGATGGGGATTTCATTTTTGCACAATTTGGAAGTTTCAAGTAAATGTGGCCACTATTACACACAAATATTGCATAGAGGGCCTCATTTACATAATTCATGAGGGAATGGTACGATATCTTTTTTTGTGAAAACAAGATTTTCATACATTGGACAACTTAGTGTTATTTTGGTAGAGAAGGTGATCGACTGATATGATTTATGCGAGGTCCTTATTTGCATGTGGGCTAAAAACGAAAACGTTAACAGAGACCACCGTCGCCATGGCAACATCTTTTTATGTTGCCAATCTTGTTACTGCTGTTTTTCGGGTCTACTCTACTGTTCGCTTGTGTTCAGCCATCCGATAACTTTCTGAATGCGGAAGCAGGTTCGGAAACGCCCAAGGAAGAACAGCAGCGAGCAAAAGAGTCCAGTCTCAACGCCCGAAGTGCAGAGGTCTGAGCGCCCCCCTCCCACACCCCCGAAGATGGCGGGCGGCGTGGATCCCAGTTTGGACAACATTTCACCAGAATTGCGGCCACTGGTTCAGCTGTTATCATCCCAGAACAAGTCTCTGCATGATGAAGTGATGGCGGAGTTCAAGTCGGTCCGAACCGAGTTGTCAGAGCAGATACAAACGGTGACTTTTAAGCTGGAGAAAATGGCGACCGAGGTGAGTGGACTTAGAGACAAAACCCACGTTTTGGAAGAAACTGTCAACTACCAAAGCAAAGACATTGAGGAGTTGCAGCAAGCCTTACATGCCGAGAAACGGGAACGTATTCGCGCTACACTTGTTGCTGAAAGATACTCTATGAAACCGGATATTATTATCCGTGGCTTGCCGTACCGTAGAGAGGAACACCCTGATCAAGTTGTGTACAGTTTTCTGTCGACCGCACTCGGTATAAATAACTTGACATCACCCCTAGTAGCAGTCCACCGACTCTCTCCCTCGACACAAAACCAACCCAACCCACCCATGCTGGTGCGACTGGTGAGTTTACTTGACAGAGAACTGATCCTGAATTCGTGGAGGAAACTCGCAGCTGACAAGAAGAGAGGCTTCGCAGTACATGAACACCTACCGAAACCTGTCCAGCAGGCACGGTCCAGACTGATGCAAGACAGAGACAACGAGATCACCAAAGCCAAGGCTGAGAACAAGGAGGTGAGAGCCTTCATCCGAGTGCCACCTAGAGACACATGTGCCTTACTCGTTGTAAATGGAAAGACTCTCAAAAAGGTGGACGGTGTTGACATTTTGCTCCACACTACAGAACATACAACAGTTAAGCAAGTTTACTAGTAGTAGTACATGTAGTCTTGAGACAATGACACAGTTATTATTATATCACAGCTATTGTTGTTACTGTTGACAGCCCAATTACTACAGCAAATATTTAAAAGTGATATTGATTTGTGTATTGTCTGAGCTGACAGTGTACTAGGAAGAGTCACTGACACAGTTATTATCAGGTGACAGTTATTGTTGTTGACATCTTAATCACTACAACAAAGAGATATTGTATTGTGTATTTGTTGAGCTCACAACTTTTGAATACATATCATGCTCTACTGCACGTTGATGTTATAAACTTATCTAGGGAGATGTAACACTATATTTTTGTACATGAAAGATGGATTTTCTCTTTTTGCTCATGGATCAAATGATATATTGTACTGTAACGATGTTTATATTGACACATGAAGTGCAAAAAGTATTGTAATATTGAGTGCATAACAAGACATAATGTTAAGACAGTATAGAAATTTTTGAATGTATTATAAAATAAAATGTTATCGCCATCCATCCTGTCTTTTTTGGGGATGAGTGAAGGATTGATTGATTGAGAAATGATTTTGTTTTTCCTTTATTAATGCAATGCTGTTCCCTTTTGATTTATATACTGTTTAACTTATTTATGAGTTTAACTTATGAGTTTATCATTGATTGTATTATTTTTGGGCACTCTCCATTATGGTTTGGTTGAAATGATCATTGAATTTTTGTTCATTAATTTGGTTACTTTGTTATGTTTTGGTTGAAATGCTTATTGAACATTTATTGTTTTGTTTTGGTTACTCTCCCCATGTTATGTTTTGTTTGAAATTATTATTTTGGTGTATGTGTGTGCATGTTATCCTAATATATAGATATATAATTAAGGAAAAGTATGTATAACTTTGAACCTAAGCCACACACACAAGTACATGCTGCCGAATCAGAATAAGCTCAGGGCAGTTGTGACCCTGTATTTATGTTTTGTTTTTGTGCACCATCCAGCCTTATTGTTTTCAAATTATGTTAACCTTGGTTCTTTAGTTGTGTTTGTTTATACTAGTGCAGACATCATTTCTCCATGCCCTCACATCCCAGATGACTACAGTATCTTCCCCATCTTGCGTGACCCATTCCAGAAGACATGACTCAGGTAGAGCTACAAATCTCAAGTTATAATTGTAATGGCCTTTGTGACTCTGTAAAACGTAGGGGGGTATTCACTTGGTTGAAGGACAAACCATATCATATTATTTGCTTACAAGAAACTCATTCTTCATTTCCTGTAGAAAAGAGATGGCAAAGTGAGTGGGGAGGAACCATGCTTCTTTCCCATGGAACCTCCAGTCAAAGGGGTACAGCCATACTGTTTAGAAATAACTTTAATCTATAGTCTCACAAGTATCACGCCTGACTGGGGGGTAATATCATTTTTTATTGATATATAAACAATGATACAATATATATTTTTCTCCACAGGAGAAACAAGTATAGTACAATAGTAATTATGTACAGTGTTATCTTGTCTTTGCTTGCTTATGGTTGTGGGTGGGCGGGGTTTCGCGTCCGCACGCTGCGACAGGCGAGGCGGGAATGGTCCCGCCTGGCCATGTGCTTCTCTAGAATCTGTTTCCAATTAGAGGGGACCGCGTGTGGTCCGATATCAAAACACAAATAAACATATTTATTTTCACCTTTAATCTATAGTCTCACAAGTATCACGCCTGACTGGGGGGTAATATCATTTTTTATTGATATATAAACAATGATACAATATATATTTTTCTCCAAACCCCCAGTCAGGAGATGAAAGGAAAGGTGGCTTTGCAGTATAAGAGAAGAATAGTGCCGTTAGCTAGTCAAATGACGGAACATGAAAAAAAAAATTAAGAACCTTGCGCTACAAATCAGCTATACAAACAACATTCGCTAAATCTAAATCTAGACTAGGGCTTTTGCCATGGTACGGACAGTCCATAATCGTCCCTTTAGAGTCACTGTAGTATAGCGCTGGTACGCGTTAGATTTCCAGTCCCCCTGAAGCTTAATCAGTTCGGCTGGAATCCCGCAGTCGCTAGCCCATGTCGCCCCGCCGCGACGAAGGCTGTGTCCGCTGTACTGAGTTTTTGGGTAGCCGCATAGATGAAGTAGGTGCCGCAACAAAGTCACGAATGGTTGGTGGGTCAAGGGTACGTATCGCGTCCCCGTTTCCTGGGGAAGAACGAATGCTGGTCCGTCTCGATTTGCTGCATGTGTCAACGCGAATGCTTTCTCCAGGGCCGCTGTAGGGCACAGGGGTGAACCATTAACACGGGGAATGGGGATCTGGAGGGTCCGTTCTCTGAACTGGATTGTTTTGCTCCATCGAACAGTGATCACCGCGCCCCACTCGAAGAAGCGGAAGTCTTTGCGGCATAGGTGCTTGACGGGGTCGAAGGTTTTCGCTGTTTTCGGCAGTAAGTTCGATTTGCGGAAGAACGAGAAGAAGCCTACCAGACACGCAGCCCAGAAGACCACGTGTTTGGCCTGGGTGAAGTCCAGCTGGAGGTACATGGCGCGTAGAATGTCCGGAGTGATGGGGAGCTTCTGCGTGACGCAATCACCATGGATACGGCGGATCCCGCGCAATGTGGTTTGAAGTAGCCAGTTGTCGTGCAGGGGATTTGCAAGCCCTGCTTCCTGGTGTAGTATACGCACGATATTCAGGTAGTTGACGATGCTGTTATACTTGAGGGTTCTCGCTAGGAACACTGCATACCGGCAGAGGTTTTTTGTTGTCACTGGAACAGGCACATACTGGTGATACAGACAGAACCGCAGGTACGCTCGCCGCTGGGATTTGTATGTCGCCTTGGTGGAGTCCGCATAGGTCCCAGACCGGTAGAGGCGGATGTCAGCGTCTAGGGATGCTTCGCTATCCAGGATGCCTGTGGAGGCAGAACAGACAGAGTTTTAATTGAAACATGAGGTTGGTGACAGTCAACCGAGACGTCCGCGTTCTCAAGTTTCCACTGCGCCACCCTGGTCCGGGCGAGCTCGGCATGTGTGGGGTCGTCCAGTCTTGACAGGGCGTCAGCCAGTGTGTTTTCTTTGCCTTTCACATGTTGTGCTAGTAAGGAAAAGTTGTTATCTGCCGACAGCCAGAACAGCTCTCGAATACATCGCATAAAGGGGGGTGACGGGGACGTTCCCTTGTTGATTGCACACACTGAACTGTCACTGTCTGCGAACACTAAGAGACGTTTGCCTGACCACAAGGGGCCCCATCGTCTCGCCGCTAGAATTATAGTGTAGAGTTCCTTAACGTTAATGTGCATGTCGCACATGTCAGGGTCGTCATGACGCCATGAGACATAGAACCAGTCGCCGCTGTAGAAGGCCGCTCCGCCGCTATCGCACGCATCTGTGTTGAATATTGTAGGAGGGACAGGGTTCCTGTCGAGGAAGATTGCCGTCCCGTTGAACTTTGCCATAAACTTTGTCCACCAGTCCAAATCCGCCTTCGCCTCTCCCGTAAGTCTGGCGAAATGGTGGGGGCGACGTAACGTTTTGGAAAGATCAATAAGTCTCCGCATGAAAGTCCGTCCGCCACGGACTACTCGAGCTGCCCAGTTAAGTTTGCCTAACAGGCTGAGCAGCTCCCGCTTCGAAATCCGCTTACGCTCGCTCATTTCGCTTAGTAGGGTCCGCGTGACGCCTAGTTTGTCGCTTGGTAAGGAGAGTGTTCGCTCTACCGCGTCAATGTCAATGCCAAGGAAGGTGATCCTTTGTGTAGGGTAGACCACCTTACGCCAATTTATTTCGAAACCTAACCGCGTTAAAAGTTCAATCAAGGTTTGGAAGGCAATACGACATTCCTCATACGTCGCTCCGATTATGAGGAAGTCATCCAAATACGCCACAATGGTGTGGTAACCGCGACGTTTCATCATGCGTCTCACTGATTGTGACAGTCTGTTAAACACTTCAGGTGATTTACGAGCGCCAAAAGGTAATCTTGTATCGTGAAAGTATATGTACTCACGTTCTCCATCGAACTGCCACTTAAGTCCGGTGGCGTCATAATTATCTGGGTGGATGGGAACTGATCTATACGCCGCCTTTAGGTCTATCTTCGCCATGTAATAGCCTGGCGCTAACATGTTGACCGCCTCGTCGATAGTTTGGTATGTGAAGTGTTCCGGTTCTACATAATCGTTTAGAGCTAATCCTACTGGGCGACTGCAGTCGTGAATGAGTCTTATGTCATCGGAATTTGCCTTAGGGATAGCACCAAGTGCGCTCACTATGGTGGGTTTTGTGTCGCTCCGTTTATAGTTGCCCGCGTTCAGTTCGCTGTAGATTTGCGCTTCCACCTTATCGCGCACCGTGGGGTCAGTCGCTGACTTGTAGTTACGACATTCCACGGGGGAAAGTTCACTGTTGTCGGGGAGGATACGAAATCCATTCTGCACTCCGTCTAATAAGAAATCTTTGTCCGGGTCGTTCGCAAGTTCATTTATCCATGATTGGCTGTCTAATGGTGACTTCACGAATTGCTATTTTTGTCTCTTGTGCTCGTATTGTGGGTGGGACTCACCGCACCCGGGGGTGATGCACACATGGGCGTAGTTGCACGTGGCCCGTCGGCATCCGCTCGGGTTCTGATAGTTAATGCAGATCTCCTGCCCGTCCGCTGTCTTGGCCCGTGCTGTGAATGGCCGGCGCTGCTGCTGCGGCTGCGGTCTTGCTGGGGGAGCACATGCTATCCTGGACTTCAGGAAGCGTGAGTGCAAGTGCTCCGAGTCCCTGCCCCAGCGAAAACCGTTCCGGTTCTGTAGAACCCGGTATTGATTATCATACAGCATAACTGATGGTACATCAAAAACTTCAAACAGCTCAGACACTTTGACAGTGTATGCCAGGTAGTCGTCGATCTCTTGTTTTGTACCGAGTTTGCCGGTGTGAATGAGCGTGGCCATTATCTTCGCGTTGGCCGCCGACCACGCGGGGATCTTGATCGACTCCACCTTCGGGCGGGAGCGGCTGGTACGGAGTATAATCGACGTCTGCCCGTCCCGCGCGATCTCGTGGTCGCTCTCTGGCTGCGTATACGAATCTACGAACTCAGGGATTAAGAGAGGCTTCTCACCTTGCTTTGCCGCTGTTTGTAAGTAGAAGGTCTGCTCGTCCACTTTCTCCGTCGGGGTGGCCCCGAGCAGGTCATCCGAACCTTCTATCTGGCCCAGAAGGTCAGCCAGCTCCTTGTCCGTCTTCAGATCTTCTAGGGTGACCTTCGGCTTCGGCGTCCCGCCCGCCGTCTGCAGCAGCTTCGTGGCCCGGCATAGCAGGGCGTACTGCCCCACCGATAGGTCCAGAAGCTGAAGCATCTCTGCTGTGACGCAGAGAAGCGCATCCTTCTCCGCCAGGTCGGCCTTGGCCAAGGCCTTGATGGTCGCTGGTGTTAGTTTTGACGATTCCGCCCACTTTTCAAAGTCAAACTCTGCCATCGTGAGAGAGAAGGTTTCGCGTCCGCACGCTGCGACAGGCGAGGCGGGAATGGTCCCGCCTGGCCATGTGCTTCTCTAGAATCTGTTTCCAATTAGAGGGGACCGCGTGTGGTCCGATATCAAAACACAAATAAACATATTTATTTTCACCATTAATCCCAATATTCACCAAACCAAAGTTGATAGTAATGGTAGATGGCTTATTGTTGATTTGTCCATAGATGATTTTAGATTTTGTATTGTGAATATTTATGCGCCAAATCAAGATTCCCCAGATTTCTTCTCTGACTTATCTATAGAATTAGACAATTTTGCTGATAGTACTGAAAATCTGATTATCACTGGAGATTTCAACACAGTACAAAACCCCTTTTTAGATAGATTTTCATCTAACCACACTTACCACCCCAAAGCTACATGACATTTGGAGATTCAGAAACCCTAATACAATTAGATATACATGGCGCCGTAGACGCCAGGCCAGCAGAATTGACTATTTTCTTGCAAGTTTTTCCCTAATCAATAGAGTTAATAAATGTGTCATAGCGGATAGTTTTAGATCTGACCACAAGTTGATTGCTTTATCATTTGTTATTGCAGAGTTTCCCAGGGGAAAAGGGTATTGGAAATTTAATCTGTCTTTGCTTGAAGATAAATCCTTTCACCAGAAAACTGTAAAAGTTATGAATGAATTTTTTAAGATCAATCAGGGAACAGCAGACCCACATGTTGTATGGGATACTGCAAAATGTTTTTTTAGGGGACATTGTATTAAATTTAGTAGTTGGAAGAATAAACAATATCTATGTAGAGAGAAAAAGTTAATGGATGATATCAACACATTACAAAGTAAGATTGATAATTTGCCCTCCCCCCCTGAATCTCTTTTGAATGACTTAGATGAAAAACAAAAACAATTAGAATTACTGTACAATCAAAGGGTTCAAGGAATAATAATAAGATCAAGAGCTCGCTGGATGGAGCTAGGGGATAGATGTACCAAATATTTTTTGAATTTGATACATAGAAATTACACTAGAAAAAATATTCAGAAATTGAAAATATCAGATAATACATTTACCCATCACCCCAAAGAAATTCTAGAAAAGCAAAGAGAATTTTACTCTTCACTTTATTCTTTTGATGAGCCTCCCACACCCCTAACCCCCAGTAACACAGAGCATTTTTTCCCAACACAATATGATAAACGACTGACAAATGAACAGCAGTGGGCCTGTGAGGGTCAAATTACAGATGAAGAATTACTTAAAGCCATTAATTCATTCTCAAATGCAAAATCTCCTGGAGAAGATGGTATTCCGGTGGAAGTATACCGACATTTTTACTCTATATTTAAAAACCCCATGCTTAATTGTTTCAACTATTCACTTTCACAAGGTTTTATGTCTAATACTCAAAAGCAAGGACTAATTTCTTTACTATTAAAGGAGGGGAAAGATGGTCAACATAAAGATCCCACTATTTTGGATAACTGGAGACCATTAACACTGCTCTGCTGTGATACCAGAATTTTATCAAAATGTTTAGCCCTTAGAGTAAGAACAGTTATTACTGATATAATTCACAAAGACCAGACAGGATTTGTAAAAGGGAGATTCATCGGGGATAACATAAGACGAATATTAGATTTGATAGATTATTATGAAAAAGAAGAAAAACCTGGCCTGATTTTCGTGTCTGATTTTAAGAAGGCTTTTGACACCATACGATGGGATTTTATTATTAAAGCACTGGAATTTTTTAATTTTGGCCCCAGTTTATTTCATGGGTTAAAACGCTATATACTAACATCACAAGTTCAGTTTTAAATAATGGATATATATCACAGCCTTTCACATTACACCGTGGTGTCAGACAAGGTTGTCCTCTTAGTCCATATTTATTTATCATTGCAGTTGAAATGCTAGCTATACGAATTCGCTCTAATCAAAATCTTACTGGTCTTTCTACCTTGGGAAAATTTACAAAAATATCACAATATGCAGATGACACAAATTTCCCCTTTGACCCCAATTTAAAATCGTTTTATGCTCTTCTTGATGACTTAGAAAATTTTTCTTTGATATCTGGCCTTTCTTTAAACTTTGACAAATGTAAAGTTGTCAGAATTGGGACTTTAAAGAATAGTAATTTCAGATTGCCCACCCATCTACCTATTCAATGGGTAGATGGAGAGGTTGACATCTTGGGCGTACATATTCCAAAAGACTTAGAAAATATTGTGGACTTAAATTTTGAGCCTCGCTTAACTAAAATAGATAGGCTTTTATATCCATGGAAAGGAAAGATTTTGTCTTTGCTTGGAAAAATTACAATTATTAATTCCTTAATAGTCCCTCAATTTACACATCTCTTTCAGATTCTCCCAAATCCAGATAAATCTTTTTTTAAACGATATGAAAGGAAAATTTTTTCATTTATCTGGAATGATGGGCCTGTAAGAATAAGCAGGAAAACATTATACAACTCAATTGAAAATGGTGGACTAAATCTTAAGAATTTATACGCTTTTTCTCTTACTATTAAATGTTCGTGGATCCCTAAATTGTATTTTAATGAAGATATGTTAACTGCATGGTTATTGAGAATGCATGTATCAGTGGGTGGTAACCTATTTCCTTTCCTTCAACTCAATTCTGTAGAACACTTTAGATTGAATCCATTTTTAAAAGATATACTTACTGCTTGGTATAAATATCAGTACAAGATCCCCACTGATCCTGCTGAAATTAAGCAACAACTGTTATTTATGAATGATAATATATTGATTGGTGGAAAACCTGTGCTATTTAAGGCTTTTGTAAATAGAGGTATTGTGTTTATTAATGATATATTGAATGCAAATGGTTCTTTGATGTCTTACGTTGAATTTTGTGCCAAGTATGGTCCAGTTTGTGATAACCTACATTATATACAACTCATAGCTGCTATTCCAAGAAAATGGAAGTCTAATTTGAATGGTAGCCCCCCACTTTGTGTTTGTAGACCTGAACAATATGACAGTACTTGGCTCAATCAGACAAAGATTAATAGAGATATGTATAGATTTTTTTTGACATCTTTGAAATTAACAGATGTCCCACACAATGTGCAATTATCATGGCTGTACCTCTTTGACACTCCAATCCCCTGGAAACAAGTTTTTACCTCCATAGTAAGATGTACCATTGACCCAACTTCTAGATTGTTCCAATATAAACTTATTCATAAAATTCTGCCTACCAATAGGCTTTTATATATTTGGAAGTGTGTAGATAGCCCCTTATGCTCCCTTTGTCATCTTGAAGAAGAAACATACACTCATGTCTTCTGGGATTGTATCGGTGTAGTCTCTTTTTGGAACGAAATCAAAATTTGGTATAACAATAAAACAGGACAGAATTTGAATCTAAACCCCTTCAATGTTATATTTGGAAATTTATCCTCCGAAAATTGTCTCGAAAATCTTATTATTCTATTGGCCAAAAGATATATATTTCAAAGCAGAGGCAAATCATATTTAAATTTTCAGACATTCATTAAGTACGTTAATTTATTCTACCAATTAGAATATATAATCGCAGCAAGGAGGGGAAGACAAGGGAAACACCTTGGTAAATGGAACACGCTATGTAATACTATGATGTCTCAAGATTGATTTGCTGGATGGTTGCTTTATGTACAGTTGTATTATTTTGACTAATAAAAAAAAAAAAAAAAAAAAAAAAAAAAAAACATTGGACCGAGGCGCAGTCCATGTGTCATAACCTAGCCTTTCCGCAAGTTGGGTTGGGGTAACATTGGACCGAGGTGCAGTCCATGTGTCATAACCTTGCCTTTCCGCAGGTTGGGTTGGGGTAACACTGGACCGAGGTGCAGTCCATGTGTCATAACCTTGCCTTTCCACATGTTGGGTTGGGGTAACACTGGACCGAGGCGCAGTCCATGTGTCATAACCTTGCCTTTCCGCATGTTGGGTTGGGGTAACACTGGACCGAGGCGCAGTCCATGTGTCATAACCTAGCCTTTCCGCACGTTGGGTTGGGGTAACACTGGACCGAGGCGCAGTCCATATTTCATAACCTTGCCTTTCCGTATGTTGGGTTGGGGTAACACTGGACCGAGGCGCAGTCCATATTTCATAACCTTGCCTTTCCGTATGTTGGGTTGGAGTAACACTGGGCCGAGGCGCAGTCCATATGAGTCATAACCTTGCCTTTCCGCATGTTGGGTTGGGGTAACATTGGACCGAGGTGCAGTCCATGTGTCATAACCTTGCCTTTCCGCACGTTGGGTTGGGGTAACATTGGACCGAGGTGCAGTCCATGTGTCATAACCTAGCCTTTCCGCATGTTGGGTTGGGGTAACACTGGACCGAGGCGCAGTCCATGTGTCATAACCTAGCCTTTCCGCATGTTGGGTTGGGGTAACACTGGACCGAGGCGCAGTCCATGTGCTTGTGGCTGTTCCCCCGTCCGTAGAACCAGTCTGTAAACGCCTGTGCGGCTGTTACGCCTTCCACCATCACCCCCGCGCTCCACGTGTTGTGCTCCGTAATGATGAAATGTTTCTTACAGTTCACCATGAAGAGTCCATCCTGGTGTTTGAGCAAACTTGGAAGAGTTTCGGAGATTTCTAGGCTGACGTTTTTCATTCCTTCCCGCTCGCTCGCTACCTTGCATGTCTTTGGGGTGCACCTGGCCTCCAGAATGTTGTCCAGGAGCCAGGTGTCGAACACGTACCCGGCCAGGAACACGGGCGCCTCCTGGTGACGCAGCAGGCCGAACGGCTCGTGGCACCTCATCGTCAAACCGCTAGGGTCCGCTTCGCGCAGGCAGGCTTCTGGGGCGGATCCTGGTGTTTTGATGAATCATGAAACAAAGAAACAGACACGTTACACGAATCTACAGTGATAGATATATATGTCCAGAATTAAAGAGTCGAAGTCAGCAATCGCTACGTCTATGCAAGGACAAGTATAGTACTAAAAGGTTCTGAAGCTGCCACATAAGCCGTGCGATAAGTTTGTCATGGGACTTTTAGCGACCGTCGATGTGGATCTAAGACTTCTTTTTCCGTCAAAACAACGCACGAAATTGTTCCCAAATGGTCAAAAATTACGGACGTCGACCTGTCAATGTGACATATACCAGTCGCACGACGAATGTGACGTTACCTGTCATACGGTCAATGTGACATAAACCAGTCGCACGACGAATGTGACGTTACCTGTCGTACGATCAATGTGACATAAACCAATCGCACGACGAGTGTGACGTTACCTGTCGTACGATCAATGTGAAATGAACCAGTCACATGACGAATGGGACGTTACCTGTCGTACGATCGATGTGACATGAACCAGTCGCACGACGAATGTGACGTTACCTGTCGTACGATCGATGTGACATGAACCAGTCGCACGACGAATGTGACGTTACCTGTCGTACGATCAATGTGAAATGAACCAGTCGCATGACGAAACTGAGCCTGTCCGTGCAAACTTACTTGCGGCGTGGTGCATCCTGACGGCCGGGAATAAGACCGTCTCGTTAAACAGCGCCCCCGTGCGGACGCTGGCCAGCATCGGGAAGGCCGCAGACGCCGCGAAGACTCGGAAGTTCACGTTCCCGGGCAGCTGGTCCCGGACCCAGGAGGCGTGTCGCAGCACCGCCATGGCGCCGGCTGAAGGAAGGGGGAGGGGGGGGTGGAAAGTGGTGAAGTTTATATTATTCAGCGAACAACAAACTATTTTTGTATGTTTTATTTGAACTCTTGTACATTTGCGTTGTTGTGATTGGTCCTTGTCATATACCAAAGTAAGCAAGTTCAAGACCAACATACCAGAAAATCCATGGAATATGACGTCAGTGGCCTCGGCCAGGCCTCTCTTCAAAAGGTCAGCTAAGATAGCCTGCAATATCCGCTTGCCCCGGAAGTACAACCTCCTTCCGCTGTACAGCACCACGTCAGCTCTGTCCCCTGGGAAAGACAGAAACGGAAATGGACGTTTTGTCAGCATCGAGGCGAAAGACAGGTGCTGAGATCCAAAACAGGTACATGGGCTCAGTTATGTTTCCAATCATCATCAACAACAGCATCATCATCGTCGTCATCAGCATCATTTTCACAATCGTCATCAGCATCATTTTTATTATCATCATCAGCATCATTTTTAGCATCAGCATCAGCATCATCATCATCAACTTGATCGTCATTAAAATCATCGTCATCATTATCATCATCAAAAACATCAATGTCATCATCATATTTATTTAACGGCAGCAGCAGACTTTGTTTTCTTTCCTGTTAACTTCCAGACTTACCAGAGAAGAAAAAGCCGTCGCAGTAGACCAGCTCCGCCATATTCCAGTCCCAGAAGTCCGGGTTGATGGTTTTATTGGAACTTCTCAGGCCGTGACCTTGCGTCTGTAGCAAGAGAAAACATGCTGTACATAGAGCAAGGTACGGTTGACTGAAGCTAAGAGAAATCAGTTAACTGCAGTGCAGGGTACGGTGGACTGAAGCTAAGAGAAATCAGTTTACTGCAGTGCGAGGTACGGTGGACTGAAGCTAAGAGAAGGCAGTATGCTGTAGTGCAGGGTACGGTGGACTGAAGCTAAGAGAAAACAGCATTCTGTAGTGCAAGGTACGGTGGACTGAAGCTAAGAGAAGGCAGTATGCTGTAGTCCAGGGTACGGTGGACTGAAGCTAAGAGAAAACAGTATGCTGTAGTGCGAGGTACGGTGGACTGAAGCTAAGAGAAAACAGTATATATACTGCAGTGCGAGGTACGGTGGACTAAAGCTAAGAGAAAACAGTATACTGCAGTGCGAGGTACGGTGGACTGAAGCTAAGAGAAAACAGCATTCTGTAGTGCGAGGTACGGTGGACTAAAGCTAAGAGAAAACAGTATGATGTAGTGCGAGGTACGGTGGACTGAAGCTAAGAGAAAACAGTATATATACTGCAGTGCGAGGTACGGTGGACTAAAGCTAAGAGAAAACAGTATACTGCAGTGCGAGGTACGGTGGACTGAAGTTAAGAGAAAAAAGTATGCTGTAGTGCGAGGTACGGTGGACTGAAGCTAAGAGAAAACAGTATGCTGTAGTGCGAGGTACGGTGGACTAAAGCTAAGAGAAAACAGTATGATGTAGTGCGAGGTACGGTGGACTGAAGCTAAGAGAAAACAGTATATATACTGCAGTGCGAGGTACGGTGGACTGAAGGTAAGAGAAAACAGTATGCTGTAGTGCGAGGTACGGTGGACTAAAGCTAAAAGAAAACAGTATACTGCAGTGCGAGGTACGGTGGACTGAAGCTAAGAGAAAACAGTATATATACTGCAGTGCGAGGTACGGTGGACTGAAGGTAAGAGAAAACAGTATGATGTAGTGCAGGGTACGGTGGACTGAAGGTAAGAGAAAACAGTATGATGTAGTGCGAGGTAAGGTGGACTGAAGGTAAGAGAAAACAGCATTCTGTAGTGCGAGGTCCGGTGGACTGAAGGTATGGCCTTTTCTCGCCCTGTACATGTAATGCAGCTATGGTCTTCCTTCTCACTGTACATATATTGTAGTTATGGCATTGCCTTTTTTTCTCACTCTACAGTCATACACCCTTTACCGTGTCCGCTAGTTTCCGCGTAGTGCCCGGCCCCAGCCCCTTACCGTGTCCGCTAGTTTCCGCGTAGTGCCCGACCCCAGCCCCTTACCGTGTCCGCTAGTTTCCGCGTAGTGCCCGGCCCCAGCCCCTTACTGTGCCCGGCCCCAGCCCCTTACCGTGTCCGCTAGTTTCCGCGTAGTGCCCGGCCCCAGCCCCTTACCGTGTCCGCTAGTTTCCGCGTAGTGCCCGGCCCCAGCCCCTTACCGTGTCCGCTAGTTTCCGCGTAGTGCCCGGCCCCAGCCCCTTACCGTGTCCGCTAGTTTCCGCGTAGTGCCCGGCCCCAGCCCCTTACCGTGTCCGCTAGTTTCCGCGTAGTTCCCGGCCCCAGCCCCTTACCGTGTCCGCTAGTTTCCGCGTAGTGCCCGGTCCCAGCCCCTTACCGTGTCCGCTTGTTTCCGCGTAGTGCCCGGTCCCAGCCCCTTACCGTGTCCGCTAGTTTCCGCGTAGTGCCCGGCCCCAGCCCCTTACCGTGTCCGCTCGTTTCCGCGTAGTGCCCGGCCCCAGCCCCTTACCGTGTCCGCTAGTTTCCGCGTAGTGCCCGGTCCCAGCCCCTTACCGTGTCCGCCAGTTTCCGCGTAGTGCCCGGCCCCAGGCCCTTACCGTGTCCGCTAGTTTCTGCGTGGTGCCCGGCCCCAGGCCCTTACCGTGTCCGCTAGTTTCCGCGTAGTGCCCGGCCCCAGCCCCTTACCGTGTCCGCTAGTTTCCGCGTAGTGCCCGGACCCAGCCCCTTACCGTGTCCGCTAGTTTCCGCGTAGTGCCCGGTCCCAGCCCCTTACCGTGTCCGCTAGTTTCCGCGTAGTGCCCGGCCCCAGCCCCTTGGTCTGAGCGGCGCGCTTCCGACACGCGTCTAACGTGAAACACGCCTCGCCGCCAGGCAGGTAGATGACCCATGACCTCGCGCCGTCACCAACACCTGGCATAGATAAGATAATATAATATAAGATAAGATGCATTTTATTGGTTTGTCGCATTTTACATACACTGAAAGTGTTTGATATTTGTTTTTATCAAACGAACTTTGAAAGAAATGAAAGATGTATATCCTTCAATGTGCATTCATTACATGTTTCGTCATTTCATTGTGTCAAGAGCGTGTTGCATCATTAAGTATTGAAGGTAAATAACGCGCCTAATTACAGAAAGACTGAATAAAATTTTATAGAATATATCTTTCACAGCACAGTAGCTGCCATACAGTGCTAAATAACAACATTGTAAAAGGTTATAAAAATGATATCGGCCAGACGAAACCTAAAGTTCTTCTAATTACTCTTGGATATTTTACAGCATTTAGCAGAAGTTTACCCGGCTGGAAGTAGTACCCCGGCGCTGACCCGTCCAAGCAGAAAGCGCCCGTCTGGTTCGCCGTGGTCTGGGACAGAAGCTGGAGCTGAAGACAAGTGGGAAACATCTTAGATGGGCCGGGAACAAAGATGTGAGATTTCATCTTTAGAGTTCGCACATTGCCCCCCCCCCACGCACACCCAACTACCAAACACACTGTAGTTTTCCGATGTAGTCAGAATGGATAATGTCTGAGAGTAGAGCTAGAAGGTCGGTCAGCTGATTGTTTCAGGCAGAGCTGTTTCAAAATGCCGCTTAAGTCGTAAAATGTCAGACTCATGGCGGCTACACGCAGTTAAATGTGCCATCACGAGTAAAAACAGTGGGGAATGTGCAGTTACATTTACGCACCTTCATTCCTGGCCGTTGTTTTGGTTGCTGGCTGCTGGCGGAGGAGTTGGCAGCTATAAAGTAGTTTTTGATGATGACGAAAGGAGACCATTTCCGTAAGAGCTCCAGACGGCTGGCGATGGTAACCTTGTCAGCGCCTGGAGTCGTCTGACACCGAAATATGATCTGAGCCGCACCGAGGACAATCATCGTCGTCAAAAGGATCTTCAAAAGTTTCGTTTTCGTCTTTAAGTTTTTCATGATGTCTGTTGCGACGTCTTCGGGCGTTCTCATGCAGTCCGTTTGCATCGCCCCAGGCAGGTACAAGATTGTCTTGCGTCAGGCGGCTATATGCTACGGCATTGTTTTCCCTACTCACATGTACACGAACGCGACGTCAGCTGGAGTAGTTGGTCACAAAACGTGCCGACTGCCCGGTGGGCCTGACTGGGAGCTGCACAGGTGGCGCTGCGTCACCTGGCGTCACCTGGCGTCACCTGGCGTCACCTGGCGTCACCTGGCGTCACCTGGCGTCACCTGGCGTCACCTGGCGTCACCTGGCGTCACCCGGCAAGACTGTCAACACGGGGTCTGCAGAACAGGCTGGCGCGTCTATGGCGTCATGTAGGCCGGCACATTTTGCGACTCGCCCGGCCCAGTCACGAGCAAGGAACCCGCCTGGTGTCTGTGATAAGTTTCCACCACAGCGTAGGAAAGACTCTAACGGCAGCGGGGGACGCGGATAAGTGCTCAGGGCGACGTGTAGATGCTGAAACATGTGTACATGTAGCTTCCCATGCACGGCTGTCGCGCGGCTATAAATGAGATATGGGCCGCGGGAACCGGTTCAACCTGTGCGGCCAGGTCAGCCGGGAGCAGACAGACTGCACAGTATGTACTCAATGGGCCGGAGATAAGTGCAGGTTAGACAAACCGCCGCTAATTGACTCAACTGCTGAAGGAAGTTGAAAAAGAAGGTTTATACTAAGGTGAGTAGATTATGTAGGTGTCACCTGGACTTTCTTCTGTTACCGCAGGATTACAACAGGATATGTTTCACTCTGAATCTGAAGCAGAAATGATTATTCTGCCGACGCTGGTAACTACTTAGGCGTTACTGTATGCTGACTAGTCATTACTGATAATTACTGTACATAACGTATTCATATAGCCGCCCCAAGCATTCATATGAATGGGGTCAAGGCAGTTCATGCTATTGTCTAAATCAGAGATAAAACGTTTTGGAGTAAAAGCAACAGAATGGTTTCCATGATTCCCGACTCAAGCCGCTAACCTCTGATAGCACCTGGGTCTACAAAACCCGCCACCCCCTGATAGCACCTGGGTCTACTGAACCCGCCTCCCTCTGATAACACACGGGTCTACTGAACCCGCCTCCCTCTGATAACACACGGGTCTACTGAACCCACCACCCCCTGATAACACACGGGTCTACAGAACCCACCACCCTCTGATAACACACGGGACTACAGAACCCACCACCCTCTGATAACACACGGGTCTACTAAATCCGCCACCCTGATAACACACGGGTCTACAGAACCCGCCACCCTCTGATAACACACGGGACTACAGAACCCACCACCCTCTGATAACACACGGGTCTACTAAATCCGCCACCCTGATAACACACGGGTCTACAGAACCCGCCACCCCCTGATAACACACGGGTCTACAGAACCCACCACCCTCTGATAACACACGGGTCTACTAAATCCGCCACCCTCTGATAACACATGGGTCTACTGAACCCACCACTCTCTGATAACACACGGGTCTACAGAACCCACCACCCTCTGATAACACACGGGACTACAGAACCCACCACCCTCTGATAACACACGGGTCTACTAAATCCGCCACCCTGATAACACACGGGTCTACAGAACCCGCCACCCCCTGATAACACACGGGTCTACAGAACCCACCACCCTCTGATAACACACGGGTCTACTGAACCCGCCACCCTCTGATAACACACGGGTCTACTAAATCCGCCACCCTGATAACACACGGGTCTACTAAATCCGCCACCCTGATAACACACGGGTCTACAGAACCCGCCACCCCCTGATAACACACGGGTCTACTAAATCCGCCACCCTGATAACACACGGGTCTACTGAACCCGCCACCCCCTGATAACACACGGGTCTACTAAATCCGCCACCCTGATAACACACGGGTCTACTAAATCCGCCACCCTGATAACACACGGGTCTACAGAACCCACCACCCTCTGATAACACACGGGTCTACTAAATCCGCCACCCTGATAACACACGGGTCTACTAAATCCGCCACCCTGATAACACACGGGTCTACAGAACCCGCCACCCCCTGATAACACACGGGTCTACAGAACCCACCACCCTCTGATAACACACGGGTCTACTGAACCCGCCACCCCCTGATAACACACGGGTCTACTAAATCCGCCACCCTGATAACACACGGGTCTACTGAACCCGCCACCCCCTGATAACACACGGGTCTACTAAATCCGCCACCCTGATAACACACGGGTCTACTAAATCCGCCACCCTGATAACACACGGGTCTACAGAACCCACCACCCTCTGATAACACACGGGTCTACTAAATCCGCCACCCTGATAACACACGGGTCTACTAAATCCGCCACCCTGATAACACACGGGTCTACAGAACCCGCCACCCCCTGATAACACACGGGTCTACAGAACCCACCACCCTCTGATAACACACGGGTCTACTGAACCCGCCACCCTCTGATAACACACGGGTCTACAGAACCCACCACCCTCTGATAACACACGGGACTACAGAACCCACCACCCTCTGATAACACACGGGTCTACTAAATCCGCCACCCTGATAACACACGGGTCTACAGAACCCGCCACCCCCTGATAACACACGGGTCTACAGAACCCACCACCCTCTGATAACACACGGGTCTACTGAACCCGCCCCTCTGATAACACACGGGTCTACTAAACCCGCCCCTCTGATAACACACGGGTCTACTGAACCCACCACCCTCTGATAACACACGGGTCTACTGAACCCGCCCCTCTGATAACACACGGGTCTACTAAACCCGCCCCTCTGATAACACACGGGTCTACAGAACCCACCACCCTCTGATAACACACGGGTCTACTGAACCCGCCACCCTCTGATAACACACGGGTCTACAGAACCCACCACCCTCTGATAACACACGGGTCTACTAAACCCGCCCCTCTGATAACACACGGGTCTACTAAACCCGCCCCTCTGATAACACACGGGTCTACTGAACCCACCACCCTCTGATAACACACGGGTCTACAGAACCCACCACCCTCTGATAACACACGGGTCTACTGAACCCACCTCCTGATAACACACGGGTCTACTGAACCCGCCACCCTCTGATAACACACGGGCCTACTCTATGCGGCTGAACCCACTACCCTCTGATAACAGTCTATGGCACGCCAGGTGGATAGTCGAAATACTAGTACTGCTTGAAATGTTAGAATCTTGATACATTTCATGACGTTGCAATCATTTTTGTTTCCAGTCTCCCATCTATGCAATCGTAAACATCCGGAGATTCTTTCATGTTCAACATTTATGATGTTCACATAAACTTTATTTGTATTGCACCAACATGATAGTCGTGGGGCGCTAGGCATAGATTACAGCTTTCGTGCACCCCACATTTTAACTGTTTGTTTATCACCTCAAGATCACCATGATTTTCATGTCACCTTCGCTCATAGTGTCTTTATGTCATTCGCAACCATGACCATCTCAACACAAATGCGCAGCATTTCACTCTTTGTCATTCACGATTTTACGTTAATGTCGTCATTTTGGTTCACTTTAAGTCTAATTTACGATTGCACCTCATCGACATACCTAAGGTTTACGTCCTGCCAGCGACATAACAGAACAAACTCCTGAACCAGTAACAACATGTTGCACGGAAGCGTCATGCATGACGTATTTCATACGTGATTCGACACCGCGTACTTCATCATATTTTTCTTACTTACACGATAGCTAGTATCTTTTAAACGCAGCTGACGTTAAACCTTTCTTTGATATTCAGACTATCCATGGTGATTCGAGGTTTGAAACTCTTGCCATTTTTAGGAAGGTTTGATACAACCTAGCGACCCCCGCTCAGGTGATACATTTTTGCACGGCATAACATCATGTCTAAGTGCGCGTGCGCGGTTACTAGTAAATACATGTCGGGTTCGGGTAGCAGTCCACGCTTGCGCAGTCCATGTGCGTGTGGTTGTCGCCCCGGCCGAAGTACCAGTCTCCGAAAGCCTCTGCGATGGATTTTCCTCCCACCTTCATGGAGAACCATGTCCCATCATCCATTGCGAACGTGTGCATTACGCAGTTGACCAGGAAAATGCCGTCATTCGGTTTGAGCATGCGCGGTACTTGCTTGGTCATTGCTGAACTCCAGCTTTGGAGTTTTTCCTTTTTAAATTCACCACAGGAGCTGGGCAGGCACCTGTGGAAACAAGGAGCAGAATGTCTCAGATCAAGCCTTGTTTTAAATGATTTGGGCTAATGGGACTGTGGACAAAAGAAGACACAGCTGAAAGAAAAATTTAACCTCCTTGCTTCACGCAAAAGCCAGGCAACAGACGGTGCAAAATACAGTGATCTTTGAAACACCGAGAGATACGCATGATGATTATCATTATTACCTATTTAGTAATGAAGGAGAGCATAAAATTGCATCCAGGAAAAAGGCGTATAGAGCTTTGGTTTATCTGCGACAGGTAAGCCTTCCAGGAAAAAGGCGTATAGAGCTTCTATTTATCTGCGACAGGTAAGCATGCTGGTTCGCGCATGCGCTATGCACCAAGAGCCGGAAGTGTAAAATACAAGACGCCTACAGACAAACGCATCGCAGCACGAAGAGTAAAGTGCACCGTGAGAACACGTATAGGAGACCGTGAGAACACGTATAGGAGACCGTGAGAACACGTATAGGAGACCGTGAGAACACGTATAGGAGACGTCACAAAAGGATAACAACTGACGTAGTCGCTAGATACGGGCACTGCTACATGGCGTAGTCGTTACGTAAAGACAACACCTGACGTAGCCGTTATATAAGGACAACACCTGACGTAGACGTTACGTAGGTCCAGCACCTGTCGTTACATACACAGCACCCGACGTAGACGTTACACAAGGACAACACCTGACGTAGACGTTACGTTAGTCTAACACCTGACGTAGACGTTACACAAGGACAACACCTGACGCATAGAGACGTAAGATCACGAAAAGCACACCTGATGCGCAGCAGCTTCTCCAGCGACCACCTGTCGAACACAGCGTTAACGTAGAACGCGGCGGCGGGCTGGACAGGCACCAGGTTGTACGGCAGCAGGCAGGCGTGCTCTTTGGACGGGTAGTTCTTCACACAGTCGCTAGGGAGCGCGCCTGAAGACGGGAATAAAGAAGAACACGCAAATCATTCGGACGGGTAGTCCATGTAAAATATATATATATTTATGATCTCTAAAGGGATTTATGATGGTATTCCATGGCATTATAAAGCGGTCGCTTTCTTCTGCACGATACAGCCCTGATCTTTGGCTTGTTTAACGTTACAACAACAAACATAATCAGACCTCTCGGCACTTTTGACCGACCAAACTGCTCAAGCTGAGTCTGTAAAGTTACGTGTTCTCATTGACTGGTAAATGGGATCTGATAAAGGATTTAGATGGAGATTGATTTAATTGGAGGTTTCTTGTTCAATTGCAATATAAAGTTTATTTTGATTGTGTAGTTTTAAGGGTTTTTTCTGAACTTCAAGCACATTTAGTCCACCGTTTGAACACGTACGCTGCATACCTGAGGCGTTGTGCATTTTTGCGGTATTTTCTAGAAATTTCTTGAACCCCTTGGAGTAAGCTCCCTGGGGAAACTTGGGCTGCAGGATGGAGCAGACGAGCAGCTTGACGTCAACCCCGGCGGGCAGCAGCCTCCTCAGGCGGTGCGAGTTCAGCAGGACCCCCAGGCCGCCCGCTGAGCGAAACAAACAAACACAAAAAACAGCACAGCTGAGGTTTTCTGTTGAAGCATTGCACAAAAACAAAACTGGAATACAAAACAGAACTCTCAGTCCACCCGCTGGGCGAAACAAACAAACACAAAAAACAGCACAGCTGAAGTTTTCAGTTGAAGCATTGCACAAGAACAAAACTGGGATACAACCAGAACTCTCAGTCCGCCCGCTGGGAAAACATTTTTAAAAAAACACCTAAGTTCCGAGTCCACCTGCTGGACAAAACAAACACTGTTTAAATAAGTTTGTGGTAATTCATTTACGACACTAAACGGTAATGGACGAAATGGTAAGTTTGTGAGAACGGGACGGGACCGTACGGGAATGGAAAGTTTGTGAGAAGAGGACGGGACCGTACCGGAATGGTAAGTTTGTGAGAACGGGACGGGACCGTACCGGAATGGTTAGTTTGTGATAACGGAACGGGTCCCTACCGGAACGGTAAGTTTGTGAGAACGGGACGGAACCGTACCGGAATGGTAAGTTTGTGAGAACGGGACGGAACTGTACCAGAATGGTAAGATTGTGAAAACCGGACGGGACGGTACCGGAATGGTAAGATTGTGAGAACGGGACGGGACGGTACCGGAATGGTAAGTTTGTGAGAAGAGGACGGAACCGTACCGGAATGGTAAGTTTGTGAGAACGGGACGGAACCGTACCGGAATGGTAAGATTGTTGGAACGGGACGGGACCGTACCGGAATGTTAAGTTTGTGAGAACGGGACGGGACCGTACCGGAATGGTAAGATTGTGGGAACGGGACGGGACCGTACTGGGATGGTAAGATTGTGGGAACGGGACGGGACCGTACCGAAATGGTAAGATTGTGGGAATGGGACGGAACCGTACGGAAATGGTAACTTTGTGAGAACGGGACGGAACCGTACCGGAATGGTTAGATTGTGGGTTAGGGTTAGGGACCGTACCGGAATGGTAAGATTGTGGGAACGGGACGGGACCGTACCGGAATGTTAAGTTTGTGAGAACGGGACGGAACTGTACCAGAATGGTAAGATTGTGAAAACCGGACGGGACCGTACCGGAATGGTAAGATTGTGGGAACGGGACGGAACCGTACCGGAATGGTTAGATTGTGGGTTAGGGTTAGGGACCGTACCGGAATGGTAAGATTGTGGGAAGGGGACGGGACCGTACCGGAATGGTAAGATTGTGGGAACGGGACGGGACCGTACCGGAATGGTAAGATTGTGGGAACGGGACGGAACCGTACCGGAATGGTAAGTTTGTGGGAACGGGACAGTACTGGAATGGTAAGATTGTGAGAACGGGACGGAACCGTACCGTAATGGTAAGATTGTGGGAACGGGACGGAACCGTACCGGAATGGTAAGATTGTGGGAAGGGGACGGAACCGTACCGGAATGGTAAGATTGTGGGAACGGGACAGGACCGTACCGGAATGGTAAGATTGTGGGAACGGGACGGAACCGTACCGGAATGGTAAGATTGTGGGAACGGGACGGGACCGTACCGGAATGGTAAGATTGTGGGAACGGGACGGGACCGTACCGGAGTGTCCGAAAAGGTACGTTTGTTAGAGGACGCTGAGGACGTACCGGAGCGTCCGAAGAGGATTAATTTGTGAACGAGTTTGTCAGTACGTTAGTGAGTAAGTTCGTACCGGAGCGTCCGAAGAGGATTAATTTTCGAACGAGTTTATCATTACGTTAGTGAGTAAGTTCGTACCGGAGTGTGCGAAGAGGATTTATTCGTGAACGAGTTTGTCAGTACGTTAGTGAGTACGTTCGTACCGGAGTGTGCGAAGAGGATTTATTTGTGAACGAGTTTGTCAGTACGTTAGTGAGTAAGTTCGTACCGGAGTGTGCGAAGAGGATTAAGTTGGGAACGAGTTTGTCAGTACGTTAGTGAGTACGTTCGTACCGGAGTGTGCGAAGGGGATTTATTTGTGAACGAGTTTGTCAGTACGTTAGTGAGTACGTTCGTACCGGAGTGTGCGAAGAGGATTTATTTGTGAACGAGTTTGTCAGTACGTTAGTGAGTACGTTCGTACCGGAGTGTCCAAAGAGGATGGATTTGTGAACGTGTTTGTCAGTACGTTAGTGAGTAAGTTCGTACCGGAGTGCCCGAAGAGGATGGATTTGTGAGCGAGTTTGTCAGTGCGTTAGTGAGTACGTTCGTACCGGAGTGTCCAAAGAGGATGGATTTGTGAACGTGTTTGTCAGTACGTTAGTGAGTAAGTTCGTACCGGAGTGCCCGAAGAGGATGGATTTGTGAACGAGTTTGTCAGTACGTTAGGGAGTAAGTTCGTACCGGAGTGTCCGAAAAGGATTAATTTGTGAACGAGTTTGTCAGTACGTTAGTGAGTAAGTTCGTACCGGAGCGTCCGAAGAGGATGGATTTGTGAGCGAGTTTGTCAGTACGTTAGTGAGTAAGTTCGTACCGGAGCGTCCGAAGAGGATGGATTTGTGAGCGAGTTTGTCAGTACGTTAGTGAGTAAGTTCGTACCGGAGTGTCCGAAGAGGATGACCCGCTCCGCAGCAGCCATGCCGGACCGTTAGTACGTTAGTGAGTACGTTCTTACCGGAGTGCCCGAAGAGGATGACCCGCTCGGCGGCAGCCATGCCGGACCGCAGCAGCTCCGTGAAGATGGCGTCCAGCACGCGTCGGCCCCGCGAGTACAGCTGCGTGCCGTTGTACAGCATCGGGGCGCGTCTGTCACCTGAAGAAATGAAGCAAGAAAGGAATAAGCTCAGTTTTTACAAAATATGCACATTTGGAACGAATCAGAAATAGAACATGGAATGGTTGCGCTCATATGACTATGACGTAAGTGATGTACGCCATGCTGGGTGGTTAAACCACGTGACTATGACGTAGTGATGTACGTCATGCTGGGTGGTTAAACCACAATGGACACTGACCTGCGAAAGAGAAGCCGTCGCAGTAGATCAGTGAGACGCTGTTCCAGTTGTGAAACTCGGGGTTGAGCTGCTTGTCCGCAGACATGATTCCGCCCAGTTTGCGCCACCTTCTCGCCTTGTTCAGCGTTCCCAGAGTTGTCAGCGAGCGCAGGTAGCAGTCCTTCTCGGTCGCACACGCCTCCCCGCCCCGCAGGAACACTATCCACGACCGCTTACCCACACCCGAGCCTGAAACAACACGGCAGGGATCAGAGTTGTCTGGGAGCGCAGGTCGCTCACGCCTCGGTCGCACACGCCTTCCCGCCCCGTAGGATCTAGGAACACTATCCACGTCCGCTTACCCGGTCTGTACCTGGGGCTCGCCCGGTCTGTACCTGAGGCTCACCCGGTCTGTACCTGAGGCTCACCCGGTCTGTACCTGGGGCTCACCTGGTCGGTACCTTGGGCTCACCTGGTCTGTAGTAGTACCCCGGAGCCACGCCGTCCAGACAGAGTGCGCCTGTCTTCAGTGCCGTGGCCCTCGGCAGGATCCTCAGCTTGGCGGCCTGCAGAAATATTGATGGCAGGTTTTAACCGTGTTGTGTTCCTTCTGATACAGGTCCAAACACCATTATGGAAGATTTAACCGTGTTGTGTTCCTACCGACACAGGTCCCAACACCATTATGGAAGATTTAACCGTGTTGTGTTCCTACCGACACAGGTCCCAACACCATTATGTTTTAACCGTGTTGTGTTCCTACCGACACCATAATGTTTGAACCAATACAAAAGTCACCAGTCATAAGATATCGAAGTTGTATGTAACACACTTATGCGCCACATTTCTGTACCTCACACACACACACACACACTCTCTCTCTCTCATGCATTACCGCCATTTATTGTAACCCTTTAGTCTCCCCTATACACACACACATTCACACAAGCAGACACACATACACACACTAACAAACACACAAAACAAAGAACTTAGTAATCCTGTACAGCTCTTGCACTACCAGGGATGTAAATGTGATCTTTATCTTCAGATGAATTCGGCGGAAAACTGTGAGAAATGTAACATGGTGTATGAACAGATGGGAATTTTTGGGAAGAGAAAATCCTGGGAACATGTGAATCGTGAAATGGAGCCACTTGAAACCCCCACCCTGAGCGCTTACGCTGCACCTTCAGGTTTGACCTATTTGCTCACTGTCCGTTTACTTCCGGCTCACCTTCAGGTTTGACCTATTTGCTCACTGTCCGTTTACTTCCGGCTCATCTTCAGATTTGACCTATTTGCTCACTGTCCGTTTACTTCCGGCTCATCTTCAGATTTGACCTATTTGCTCACTGTCCGTTTACTTCCGGCTCACCTTCAGATTTGACCTATTTGCTCACTGTCCGTTTACTTCCGGCTCACCTTCAGATTTGACCTATTTGCTCACTGTCCGTTTACTTCCGGCTCACCTTCAGATTTGACCTATTTGCTCACTGTCCGTTTACTTCCGGCTCACCTTCAGATTTGACCTATTTGCTCACTGTCCGTTTACTTCCGGCTCACCTTCAGATTAGACCTATTTGCTCACTGTCCGTTTACTTCCGGCTCCGTGTGACACAACAAACGCCCTTTTTTTGAAAAACCGTTCCGCTGTTTTCCCTTTTTAACCCAAAACACGTCGCCCTGTGATTATTACCGACACAGATCCTTCCATGACCACAATAATTGTTGGTCACGTTATATCACGTGTTTTCAATTAGTTTTCCTATCAAATTCACACAAATTAAAGGACAGTCGTACATGTGTCCTACGACAAGATTACGATTGCAGATAAGGGACAGTCGTGGTAAAGGCGTAGAGTTTGGGAAAAGGGGAATAATTGGTCAGGAGAGTCAATCCGCGGGATTAGCAATGCCCCCCCCCCCCTCCGATGTGCGGCCGGCCAACCTCTCTGGTGGCAAAGCTCCCATGTACGTATTCTCCCTCTAGCCGGCGTAGTTAGCCTGGTAAAGACTATTATTCTCCCTATAGCCGGCGTAGTTAGCCTGGTAAAGACTATTATTCTCCCTATAGCCGGCGTACTTAGCCTGGTAGAGACTATTATTTTCCCTATAGCTGGCGTAGTTTGCCTGGTAGAGACTATTATTCTCCCTATAGCCGGCGTAGTTAGCCTGGTAAAGACTATTATTCTCCCTATAGCCGGCGTAGTTAGCCTAGTAGAGACTATTATTCTCCCTATAGCCGGCGTAGTTAGCCTAGTAGAGACTATTATTCTCCCTATAGCCGGCGTAGTTAGCCTAGTAGAGACTATTATTCTCCCTATAGCCGGCGTAGTTAGCCTAGTAGAGACTATTATTCTCCCTATAGCCGGCGTAGTTAGCCTAGTAGAGACTATTATTCTCCCTATAGCCGGCGTAGTTAGCCTGGTAGAGACTATTATTTTCCCTATAGCCGGCGTAGTTTGCCTGGTAGAGACTATTATTCTCCCTATAGCCGGCGTAGTTAGCCTGGTAAAGACTATTATTCTCCCTATAGCCGGCGTAGTTAGCCTGGTAAAGACTATTATTCTCCCTATAGCCGGCGTAGTTAGCCTAGTAGAGACTATTATTTTCCCTATAGCCGGCGTAGTTAGCCTGGTAAAGACTATTATTCTCCCTATAGCCGGCGTAGTTAGCCTAGTAGAGACTATTATTTTCCCTATAGCCGGCGTAGTTAGCCTGGTAGAGACTATTATTCTCCCTATAGCTGTCGTAGTTAGCCTAGTAGAGACTATTATTCTCCCTATAGCCGGCGTAGTTAGCCTAGTAGAGACTATTATTCTCCCTATAGCCGGCGTAGTTAGCCTGGTAAAGACTATTATTTTCCCTATAGCCGGCGTAGTTTGCCTGGTAGAGACTATTATTCTCCCTATAGCCGGCGTAGTTAGCCTGGTAAAGACTATTATTCTCCCTATAGCCGACGTAGTTAGCCTGGTAGAGACTATTATTCTCCCTATAGCCGGCGTAGTTAGCCTGGTAGAGACTATTATTCTCCCTATAGCCGGCGTGGTTAGTCTGGTAGAGACTATTATTCTCCCTATAGCCGGCGTAGTTAGCCTGGTAAAGACTATCATTCTCCCTATAGCCGGCGTGGTTAGTCTGGTAGAGACTATTATTCTCCCTATAGCCGGCGTAGTTAGCCTGGTAGAGACTATTATTCTCCCTATAGCCGGCGTAGTAAGCCTGGTAGAGACTATCATTCTCCCTATAGCCGGCGTGGTTAGTCTGGTAGAGACTATTATTCTCCCTATAGCCGGCGTAGTTAGCCTGGTAGAGACTATTATTCTCCCTATAGCCGGCGTAGATAGCCTGGTAGAGACTATCATTTTCCCTATAGCCGGCGTAGTTAGCCTGGTAGAGACTATTATTCTCCCTATAGCCGGCGTAGTTAGCCTGGTAGAGACTATTATTCTCCCTATAGCCGGCGTAGATAGCCTGGTAGAGACTATCATTTTCCCTATAGCCGGCGTAGTTAGCCTGGTAGAGACTATTATTCTCCCTATAGCCGGCGTAGTTAGCCTGGTAGAGACTATCATTTTCCCTATAGCCGGCGTAGTTAGCCTGGTAGAGACTATCATTTTCCCTATAGCCGGCGTAGTTAGCCTGGTAGAGACTATCATTCTCCCTATAGCCGGCGTAGTTAGCCTGGTAGAGACTATCATTCTCCCTATAGCCGTCGTAGTAAGCCTGGTAGAGACTATCATTCTCCCTATAGCCGGCGTAGTTAGCCTGGTAGAGACTATCATTCTCCCTATAGCCGGCGTAGTTAGCCTGGTAGAGACTATTATTCTCCCTATAGCCGGCGTATTTAGCCTGGTAGAGACTATCATTCTCCCTATAGCCGGCGTAGTTAGCCTGGTAGAGACTATCATTCTCCCTATAGCCGGCGTAGTAAGCCTGGTAGAGACTATCATTCTCCCTATAGCCGGCGTAGTTAGCCTGGTAGAGACTATCATTCTCCCTATAGCCGGCGTAGTTAGCCTGGTAGAGACTATCATTCTCCCTATAGCCGGCGTAGTAAGCCTGGTAGAGACTATCATTCTCCCTATAGCCGGCGTAGTTAGCCTGGTAGAGACTATTATTCTCCCTATAGCCGGCGTAGTTAGCCTGGTAGAGACTATTATTCTCCCTATAGCCGGCGTAGATAGCCTGGTAGAGACTATCATTCTCCCTATAGCCGGCGTAGTTAGCCTGGTAGAGACTATTATTCTCCCTATAGCCGGCGTAGTTAGCCTGGTAGAGACTTTCATTCTCCCTGGCTATAGCCGACGTAGTTAGCCTGGTAGAGACTATTATTTTCCCTATAGCCGGCGTAGTTAGTCTGGTAGAGACTGTTATTCTCCCTATAGCCGGCTTGGTTAGCCTGGTAGAGACTATCATTCTCCCTATAGCCGGCGTAGTTAGCCTGGTAGAGACTATTATTCTCCCTATAGCCGGCGTAGTTAGTCTGGTAGAGACTGTTATTCTCCCTATAGCCGGCTTGGTTAGCCTGGTAGAGACTATTATTCTCCCTCTAGCCGTCGTATTTAGCCTGGTAGAGACTATCATTTTCCGTATAGCCGGCGTAGTTAGTCTGGTGGAGACTAATATTCTCCCTATAGCCGGCGTAGTTAGTCTGGTAGAGACTATCATTCTCCCTGGCTATAGCCGACGTAGTTAGCCTGGTAGAGACTATTATTCTCCCTATAGCCGGCGTTGTTAGCCTGGTAGAGACTATTATTCTCCTTTTAGCCGGCGTAGTTAGCCTGGTAGAGACTATTATTATCCCTATAGCCGGCGTATTTAGTCTGGTAGAGACTATCATTCTCCCTATAGCCGGCGTAGTTAGCCTTGTAGAGACTATTATTTTCCCTATACCCGACGTAGTTAGCCTGGTAGAGACTATTATTCTTCCTATAGCCGGCGTATTTTGCCTGATAGAGACTATTATTCTCTCTATAGCCGGCGTAGTTAGCCTGGTAGAGACTATTATTCTCCCTATAGCCGGCGTAGTTAGCCTGGTAGAGACTACTATTTTCCCTATAGCCGACATATGACTCACCACGCGACTCCACCAGATGGACCCGGCATGCTGCCCGGCTGTCCTGTTCACGTCCTCCCCCGGGACCTCCCCCGGGACCTCTCCCGGGACCTCCCCCGGGACCTCCCCTGGGTCCTCCCCCGGGACCTCCCCAGGGTCCTCCCCAGGATCCCCGGTCCCGTCTGCCGGCTGCCGTAGCTCCCCGATACTTTGTTCTTCTCTCACACTGTCGTCGTCACCTCCAGCTCCTAGCTCGAAAAAATTTTCAAACGATTCTCCAAAAGTCACGTGGACTTCTGGGCCGATGCTGTGTCCTCTGGGAACGAGCAGTGCGTTGCTAGGTGCCCTGGGGTCGAGGTCAGGTAGCAGTTGATGATTAGGGTAGGTGTAGGGGAGCATAACGTACACTAACAAGCCAACAATCACAGCAACTAACACGGCAAACCTGGCACTTTGTCCCGGCATGTTACAGCAGTGGCCACCCAGCCAAGCGCACTGCGCAGTGCGGCACAGATCCAGCAATTCCAGTTTGTCCGACCTTCAGGTCAGAGCTGCCAGCGGGCCGAGAGCCGACGGCTGAACCCGCCCCAACATCACGTGGTTATCAGAACTCAGTCGGTACCATGCCTGATTTAGCAACAACAGTCCATGTTTACAGGTCGCCAAACCTATTGGCCAGATAATAGCTGATATTTAGATGTTCTTGTGTGTGAGTTCACGTACCGACAGCGCGTTATCACATGTGTACTGACCTGCGTAGCAGTGCCAGGCTTGCGCCCCGGGCATGATCTACTATAATGTGTCTCGGGTCGGACACCGCAAAGAGAGGACTGCGCCCCGGGCATGCTTATATCACACGTGTAATCACAGGCGGTAGGTCCCGTGTTATGGATTTATATGACACATGTAATCACAGGCGGTAGGTCCCGTGTTATGGATTTATATGACACATGTAATCACAGGCGGTAGGTCCCGTGTTATGGGTTTATATGACACGTGTAATCACAGGCGGTAGGTCCCGTGTTTGGGGTTTATATGACACGTGTAATCACAGGCGGTAGGTCCCGTGTTATGGGTTTATATGACACGTGTAATCACAGGCGGTAGGTCCCGTGTTATGGGTTTATTTGACACGTGTAATCACAGGCGGTAGGTCCCGTGTTATGGGTTTATATGACACATGTAATCACAGGCGGTAGGTCCCATGTTTGGGGTTTATATGACACGTGTAATCACAGGCGGTAGGTCCCGTGTTATGGGTTTATATGACACGTGTAATCACAGGCGGTAGGTCCCGTGTTTGGGGTTTATATCACAAGTGTAATCACAGGCGGTAGGTCCCGTGTTATGGGTTTATATGACACGTGTAATCACAGGCGGTAGGTCCCGTGTTTGGGGTTTACATGAGACGTGTAATCACAGGCGGTAGGTCCCGTGTTATGGGTTTATATGACACGTGTAATCACAGGCCGTAGGTCCCGTGTTTGGGGTTTATATGACACGTGTAATCACAGGCGGTAGGTCCCGTGTTTGGGGTTTATATCACAAGTGTAATCACAGGCGGTAGGTCCCGTGTTATGGGTTTATATGACACATGTAATCACAGGCGGTAGGTCCCGTGTTATGGGTTTATATGACACGTGTAATCACAGGCGGTAGGTCCCGTGTTTGGGGTTTATATCACAAGTGTAATCACAGGCGGTAGGTCCCGTGTTATGGGTTTATATGACACATGTAATCACAGGCGGTAGGTCCCGTGTTATGGGTTTATATGACACATGTAATCACAGGCGGTAGGTCCCGTGTTTGGGGTTTATATGACAGTCATAGTTGGGACGCCAATGAAGACGTCACAAAGGTCAGGGGTCGTGAGGCACCGCCGAATATGACATCACCACACCTCGTGTTCCAAATGGTGAAAATGCTAATCTATGATGGATTAATGTTAAACAAGTAAGAACTGGCCTCTTGGGTATATTTAACATACTGCAGTATGCTTTAAAAAGTAAGTTTGGGCCTCTTTAAACCGCCAACGAGAGTTAAACAGAAACCGGGCGGCTTATCGCCCGCGGTGTAATAGGCTGCAGCAGCGAAGGTTTCAAATGTCATATTTCGTATTTCTCACAAACGTCAACAAAATAATGACGAAATCGACATATAGATCATTTATTGCACAACAATAATATTACTGGCCGAAGAAATTTGCGTCTGTGTGCATAGCAGCGGCGACAGAAGATTCATAAACATAACCGACAAGAACTTTCGGCTCACAGGATACACGTAACCTTTATTCTACCCACACGGCACGGCGTCTAGCAAAAGTTAGCAGTTTATTTGAATATACACAATCAATCATGGATAGCATTCGTGTCGACAATATTCTACTACCTTTATTCCAGCTACAGGTTGGTATAGCTTGTGTCATATACTGATATGTTTTACTAGATTTACTTTTGAATATACACGTGATTTGTGACGTCAAAAATATAGATTATCAACGTCCGTACGGAGAAAATTACTCACAATGTGACCTTGACGACATTAAGGTCATACGACATCACAACTTCCAAACGTTACCAGACATCACTTTACGTTATACGTTCCGAGAAACTGCGTGATTGTCACATGTTGGAGACGTGTGCACGAGGGTAACTCAAGGTGAAAACGTGCTGGCGCCTCGCGAAGTGCCGAGACTGCAAAACAAATTACCTTGCTTCTTACTCAGATCGCTGTGACTAGTGGCAATACTCTCCTCTCTATATGCAAACTGTACATGAAGCTGATAATCATCAAGAGAAACGCGTACGACACACGACTAGCTCATTCTATCCTGGACATGTGAATGAATAGGGAGCTCAAGAGACTTGGGCTGGATATTGGTCTCAAACCACACATATTTATATCGTGAATGTCAAAACTAAGGAGCCTACACTATCAATGATGTTGCCAATATTTCATTATTGCACAAATGTAACGAATGCAGAGATGATGAATAGACGAGTTGAGGTTCGCAGACCACCACGTTGCTTACGTCACGAGGGGATTACGTCATATCCTCACGCGGTCAGCGTTCGAACGCATTTTGGCATTCGAACGCGTTCCAACGTTCGAACGCGTTCCAATGCTCGGACGCGTTTGCCAAGTTAGGTAGATCCGATGTGAACGACCGGTGTGACGTATGTCCCCTTGTGACGCTGCTAGCCAGGTGGTTTGGGAAATAGTAAACTTGTCTATAGGTGCTTCTCAAAACTTATTGCGTTCCTCCATAACCCTGTTCCTTCCCGTAAGACGCCTTGGTCTGATTCTTCAGGTTTAGGTGTTGTTCCTGCTGTTCGTACGGCACGCCACCCCCGCCATCCTCCTGCGGGTTGGTCTCGTCCAGGTTGACGTACTCGCCCACGATTGGTTCTTCCTTCTGTCCGTAGTGACGTGCCCAGTAGTAGTAGCCGCCGGCCATGAGCGCCACCACCAGCAGCAGCGTGCAGAACACGGCGATTCCTGCGAACAACAGGCACACGTCACCGTGACGTAACAACAGAGCACTGCGATTCCTGCGGGCAACAGGGACACGTCACTATGACGTAACAACAGAGCACTGCGATTCCTGCGGGCAACAGGGACACGTCACTATGACGTAACAACAGAGCACTGCGATTCCTGCGGGCAACAGGGACACGTCACTATAACGTATCAACAGAACACGGCGTTCCTGCGGGCAACAGGCACACGTCACTATGACGTAACAACAGAACACGGCGATTCCTGCGGGCAACAGGCACACGCCACTTTGTAAACGTCTCGGTACGTACCTGTCCCTTGCGAAGCCATGGAGTCATAGTCAAACGTCTCGGTACGTACCTGTCCCTTGCGAAGCCATGGAGTCATAGTCAAACGTCTAGGTACGTACCTGTTCCTTGCGAAGCCATGTAATCATATTCAAACGTCTCGGTACGTACCTGTCCCTTGCGAAGCCATGCAGTCATAGTCAAGCGTCTCGGTACGTACCTGTCCCTTGCGAAGCCATGGAGTCATAGTCAAACGTCTCGGTACGTACCTGTCCCTTGCGAAGCCATGGAGTCATAGTCAAACGTCTCGGTACGTACCTGTCCCTTGCGAAGCCATGTAGTCATAGTCAAACGTCTCGGTACGTACCTGTCCCTTGCGAAGCCATGCAGTCATAGTCAAATGTCTCGGTACGTACCTGTCCCTTGCGAAGCCATGGAGTCATAGTCAAACGTCTCGGTACGTACCTGTCCCTTGCGAAGCCATGGAGTCATAGTCAAACGTTTCGGTACGTACCTGTCCCTTGCGAAGCCATGTAGTCATAGTCAAACGTATCGGTACGTACCTGTCCCTTGCGAAGCCATGTAGTCATAGTCAAACGTCTCGGTACGTACCTGTCCCTTGCGAAGTCATGTAATCATAGTCAAACGTCTCGGTACGTACCTGTCCCTTGCGAAGCCATGTAGCCATAGTCAAACGTCTCGGTACGTACCTGTCCCTTGCGAAGTCATGTAGCCATAGTCAAACGTCTCGGTACGTACCTGTCCCTTGTGAAGCCATGGAGTCATAGTCAAACGTCTCGGTACGTACCTGTCCCTTGCGAAGTCATGTAGCCATAGTCAAACGTCTCGGTACGCCCTTGTCCCTTGCGAAGTCATGTAGTCATAGTCAAACGTCTCGGTACGTACCTGTCCCTTGTGAAGTCATGTAATCATAGTCAAACGTCTCGGTACGTACCTGTCCCTTGCGAAGCCATGGAGTCATAGTCAAACGTCTCGGTACGTACCTGTCCCTTGCGAAGCCATGGAGTCATAGTCAAACGTCTCGGTACGTACCTGTCCCTTTCGAAGCCATGGAGTCATAGTCAAACAAGATGTGCTTGACCGTCTCCAGAGAGCCGTTGTTGGGTCTGGGCTCGATGTCTAGGATTTTGCACATCAGGGGGTAGAGGTCAACGTTACAGAAGGGTTTGGAGGTCAGGCCCTCCTCGAACGCCGGGCCGAAGGCGATAAAAAACGCGCTCATCTTGATGATGCTGTTGTTGTAACCATGGTTACCTGGGGGACAGCAAGTACAGGAGGTAAGAAGTTAAAAACATTTTCAATGGGCATAGTGGACAAGATATAAACAGTGAAAGTGGACAAGTTTAAGATTTCAGTAATGAAAGTGGATGATTTCAAGATTTCAGCAGTGAAATTGGACAGGTTTAAGATATTAGCAATGAAGGTTTAGACTTTATCAGTTAAAGTGGACATGTTTTAGACATGAACTAAACACAAGATGATTTTTAAAGAGCAAAGGACAGTGTAAAAGAAAACGACACCATATCAATCATCGCATTCTGAGTACCTTCGTGTATATGTAGTTAAGATATAAATCGCAAGGTGGTGTTTCATACGGGTAGAATCTTGAAACAGCAACAAGCAGCAAGCATGACTGCAACAGTGATATGAAATTACCGCAAGCGGTGTGCTTTTCTTTGTTTGTATGGCCACGTCTTTACTGGTAAACGGGTTCTGAGTGAGTTTGGCTTCAATAGTATTTGTTAATTTGTTTGTTTGTTTGTTTGTTTGTTTGTTTGTTTGTTTGTTCGTTACCTTTAATAGTAAACGCGTTCTGAGTGAAGTTCTGCACGATGCTCCAGCCGTCGTCAGCCACCGCGATGATCGGCATGATGCGGCGGTTGTTCCGGTAGTGCCACTGCTTCGGGATGTCCTTCTTCTTAAACACCTTCATCCTCACGTGCGCACTCCTCAGCTTCTTGTAGATCTGCTCCTCCTTACCTGCACACAAGGAAACAGGTAAGCTTAAGACATCCTCACGTGCGCACTCCTCAGCTTCTTGTAGATCTGTTCCTCCTTACCTGCACACAAGGAAACAGGTAAGCTTAACACATCTCGCGTGCGTACTCCTCAGCTTCTTATAGATCTGCTCCTCCTTACCTGCACACAAGGAAACAGGTAAGCTTAAGACATCCTCACGTGCGCACTCCTCAGCTTCTTGTAGATCTGCTCCTCCTTACCTGAACACAAGGAAACGGGTAAGCTTAACACATCTCGCGTGCGTACTCCTCAGCTTCTTATAGATCTGCTCCTCCTTACCTGCACACAAGGAAACAGGTAAGCTTAAGACATCCTCACGTGCGCACTCCTCAGCTTCTTGTAGATCTGCTCCTCCTTACCTGAACACAAGGAAACGGGTAAGCTTAACACATCTCGCGTGCGTACTCCTCAGCTTCTTATAGATCTGCTCCTCCTTACCTGCACACAAGGAAACAGGTAAGCTTAAGACATCCTCACGTGCGCACTCCTCAGCTTCTTGTAGATCTGCTCCTCCTTACCTGAACACAAGGAAACGGGTAAGCTCAACACATCTCGCGTGCGTACTCCTCAGCTTCTTATAGATCTGCTCCTCCTTACCTGAACACAAGGAAACGGGTAAGCTTAACTTTCAGTATCTGATGTCAGCCAAAGTCTCCAGTCAACGGTGCGTAATCAGCCAACATATGTTCTCAGCAACACCCTCCCCTTAATCCCAAACAAGATTACCTGACAGATTAAAGAGTGAATTGATGCGCAGAGAGGGTGCGTAGGAGGTCGAGGTTAATTAACTATCAAGCTAATCCGCGCTCTGAAATTGCGAGATTGAGTAACATGCTCCACTCAGGGAGAGTGAATACTAGTGAAATTGCAGCACTGTAGAAACCACGTGCACAATGTCATATTTGCTCTCACGAAGCATGTGCCGCACTCTTTAAGTAGCGTTGAATAAATACATTAATGTATCTGCCCCTCTCAAGTGTCAAGGACAACTTCAACAGGGTCTCCACCGGCTCACTGTGTATGGAAGCAGTGCTCATTTGCATATTGGCGCATCTGTATGGGATGGGTCATTTGCATATTAGCGCATCTATGAGGGATGGCTTCATTTGCATAATGGCGCATTTATGAGGGATGGGTTCATTTGCATATTGGCGCATCTATGAGGGATGGGTTCATTTGCATAATGGCGCATCTATGAGGGATGGGTTCATTTGCATATTGGCGCATCTATGAGTTCATTTGCATATTGGCGCATCTATGAGGGATGGGTTCATTTGCATATTGGCGCATCTATGAGGGATGGGTCATTTGCATATTGGCGCATCTATGAGGGATGGGTTCATTGCATAATGGCGCTTCCATGAGGGATGGGCTCAAATTTTTTTTTTTTATAGATCAGTCTTTTTATTGTTTATAACCAACATAAATTTTACAAAAAGAAAATCATGGCAAACATACAGAAAATAATGGCACATGTGTGACAACAAAACTGAAACTTAAAATCCAGGAACAAAAGAGTATGATCATAAAATGCCGAGAGAACCCCTATCATTGTACAGGAAAATAACGGAAACTAACTAGATAGAACAATATGTAGTTTCCCCCACTTCCCAATGTGTTTCTGAATCTTATTTTTGCGTTGGGCAATAATGAATTCTAATTTTTGAAAGTAGGAAACAAATGAAATAAAACCAGATAAATCAACATGTATTTTACGATATCTAAATATATAACATTTACCTAATAGAATAATAAGATTTGACAGAACAGGGCATCGGTCGCTTAGATCACCAAGGACAGTATTGAAAGCATTCATATGTAAATTCATATTTGTCAAGTTATAAAACCAACCCTCCACTTCAGCCCAGAAATTAGCTACAATTCTACAATTCCAAAATAAATGTATGGTTGTTTCCTCCTCTTCATGACACAGACTACATAGAGGGGAGTCTACCAGGCCCCAGGTGTATAGTGTTTTATTTACTGTTAAGAATTTAAAAAGAGTCTTAAACTGAAACATCCTTGTCTAAGTATCAATTTATTGGGCTCAAATTACATCCAACCGGATCAGCCACGGACGGGGTCGGATAGAGAATGACGCATTCATCTGGAATCGCTACATTTAAGCTTTTGAGTAAATATTGCTTACAAATTAGAAACAGCAGGGCATTTCCACTGAACTCCAAACGGTAAGAAATTCATGAATAGTCTCCAGCAAATATGAAAATGAAAGCGGCGATCTTTTGTACCGCCGGATTATATACACTAGCAATGATAAATGTATTCTTGATAAGATTGTAATCACACGCAGGACAGCTCAGCCGGAAACCCGATGTTTTATGGCGATAGCGAGCGATAAGACGCACCATTGACGTCATAGGAATTAATCCCTGCTGTTGGCTGTAGCCTGAAGCGCCGCGGTGACGTAAGACTGATGTTTTGTTACGTCACCGGAAGTCAGCCTGTCAGATGACGTCTGGAATAGTGGAATTAACTGACAACTACAACGGCATTAGCTGACACCTACTGCATAGTAAACCAAATAATTACGTACCTATTTTAGATCTGCTACTTTATTTAATAATATTTATTTCTATTTCTAAAAACGGATATCAAATATGTCACTTAAATGATGATTTTTTTGACATATAAAAACTCCTGTATCTCCATCCGTGACGTCACGCCGCCTACAGGAGGAGAATCACTGCAAATCACATCGCCATCGATTTCTGCCGCTGCTGCCCGGCGGCCCGTACGTATACACGGCAGAAATTAGTTCGTGAATACTGGAGTCCGGCGGTTCCCAATCGATCACTGACCGCACGGACTCGCTTGGTGTTGACCTTTGACCCCTTGGACTCGCACGGTTGTGACCTGTCGGACTGAAGCAGTTGCCACTTTAATATTGGCACACATCTCATCAATCTGCCATCCGCTACAACCATCATCGGGTAGAAACCAACTTCCAGCACCAGCCCGCTACAACCATGGTAAAAACCGACTCCCAGCACCGGGCCGCTACAACCATGGTATAAACCGGCTCCCAGCACCGGGCCGCTACAACCATGGTATACACCGGCTCCCAGCACCGGGCCGCTACAACCATGGTATAAACCGGCTCCCAGCACCGGGCCGCTACAACCATGGTATAAACCGGGCCGCTACAACCATGGTATAAACCGGCCCGTATAGGTCGGATAGATAGATTGCATCTTTTCTTTTTGAGCTGGTAAAATTTTCTTCATGGTTTCGGTTGAAGGTGTTCTCCGTGAAAGGTTGTTGCACGCATCTCAATTCCATTCTAAAAATATTACCAGCTTTCTTTTCCGTCAACGTTGCATACCCGACTCTGTTTTATTCATTTTACTTCATCTCAAAAACTAGATATAAGCAATCGTCTCGGTACTTGGGGAGCAATTCATATCGTTGCCGACAAAATCATGCATTTTATCCGTCTCACGTCTGTAGGTAAAGTGTGGGCAGCGCGGCACTCTATCATGAAATACAGGCTGCGGTGCAAAACCCGTCATTATCTGCGTTCCCCAGACAATGATTACACGGCTTTGGGACTGTGCAGGAGAGATAACGTGTTGTTGGGCAGTTTGGGCGGGGCGGTAACAACTGTAGGGTGTGATAACGACCGTCTGCTGAGAGAGCAATCACGGAGCCATCATCGCCCCTCACCTGAACCCAATCATCTGGACCCTAAACACCATCTTTACCCGCCAGCTCCCATTCACAGCCCGGTTTGTTATATTCTGTGAAGCTTTAGGGTAGAGGTATTCACAGGGACTTAAAGATACGAGCTACGGACCATACTGCAGGAACATGTAATATTGCTATCAAAGCTGGCAAGAGTGAAACCACCTCCCTACAAGGCATGTGTTACTAGAAGGATGCAAACCAAGGAAAGCAGCTGTTGTCACTAAAAGTAGCCTCTAGGGACTCCAAAACGTAAAAAAAAACACAAATAGATGGACGTGTAGAGGAAACAGCTAGGTTATCATGGAATGATCTTATAGAAGTCTTGATTAACATTATAGTTTACCTAATAGATTTTCCGGTTTACCTTCAACTTTGGTTCATCTTTCTCCCAAAACAGACAATGATTATGAGGACTCCCCCTCAGCTGAAGTTCATTCCTATGGAAACAATGACTATGGGGACTCCCCCTCAGCTGAAGTTCATTGCCATGAAAACAGTGACTATGTGGAGCCCCCCTCAGCTGAAGTTCATTGCCATGAAAACAATGACTATGAGGACTCCCCCTCAGCTGAAATTCATTGCCATGAAAACAATGACTATGAGGAGCCCCCCTCAGCTGAAGTTCATTGCCATGAAAACAATGACTATGCGGACTCCCCCTCAGCTGAAGTTCATTGCCATGAAAACAATGTCTATGAGGACTCCCCCTCAGCTGAAGTTCATTGCCATGAAAACAATGACTATGCGGACTCCCCCTCAGCTGAAGTTCATTGCCATGAAAACAATGTCTATGAGGACTCCCCCTCAGCTGAAGTTTATTCCCATTATTTTTTCCACATGGTTTATCGAGATTGAATTACATGATGATAAACTCTGCTAGCAGTGCTGTATGGAAAGGAAAACTCGTCTTAATTTTATAAATCTCTTTCCCATAATAAGTAGCTAGCTGGAGTAACATATATTCCTTCTGACCATTGCAGATGAACTGCTGCACACAACACTACGCTTGATATCGATTATCAGAAAGCTATACTGGGCCAAAGACTTGAAAGTGCTAAATGAACTTGACAAGTCATTAATATCTTGCCAGGTTTTGTTGATAAATATCCCCCTGACTGATGCATCAACAGTGCTTAAAGTCAACAGTCTGCGCGTATGTGTATCGTCACTTAATTAAAATGACAAAAACTCTATTCATCACACACTGTCTCGTTTTTCATAACGTGCGCTAACTGTCTGGCGCCCGAAAATGAACATGGCTCTAATTCCTGAATGTTCCTACCCATGAGCGTGAGGAAAGGCCCTTATCTTTGAAAAACTGCTGCTTTGAAACATTAAAACTCCTTACCATCGCCATTATGCAATATATTATATGTTATGTTAACATTAAAACTCCTTGCAAGCGCCGCGATATATCTTACGTTCTACCTTCTATTATTATCCTTACGTCATATCCAAATGTTAAACCTTCAGAAGAGAGACTAAATCCTGACCTTTTTTGGGCAGTATGGCGGAGACTGGCGAGTCGTCCACCCAGATGTACCACTCAGGCTTGATGTATCTGTTCAGCTCGATCACTCGTGTCGGGGACACTTCCACCATGCCGTGGTCACTCGTCAGGATAAGGTTCACCTACAAGCAAACAAACAGATAAACAAACAAATAAACAAAACTGGTCATACGATACTAAACAAACAGACACTTTCAGTACACTTCCACCATGCCGTGGTCACTCGTCAGGATAAGGTTCACCTACAAGCAAACAAACAGATAAACAAACAAATAAACAAAACTGGTCATACGATACTAAACAAACAGACACTTTCAGTACACTTCCACCATGCCGTGGTCACTCGTCAGGATAAGGTTCACCTACAAACAAACAAACAAACAGATAAACAAACAAATAAACAAAACTGGTCATACGATACTAAACAAACAGACACTTTCAGTACACTTCCACCATGCCGTGGTCACTCGTCAGGATAAGGTTCACCTACAAACAAACAAACAGATAAACAAACAAATAAACAAAACTGGTCATACGATACTAAACAAACAAACAAACACTTTCAGTACACTTCCACCATGCCGTGGTCACTCGTCAGGATAAGGTTCACCTACAAGCAAACAAACAGATAAACAAACAAATAAACAAAACTGGTCATACGATAACAAACAAACACTTTCAGTACACTTCCACCATGCCGTGGTCACTCGTCAGGATAAGGTTCACCTACAAACAGATACAAAAACCTTGTCATACAACAACAAACGAAACCTCCTCAATCCCATGGTCACTCGATCGTTAGGATAAGGTTCAACTGAAAATCAACTAAACCTTGTCATATAATAACCAGCAAACACATAACGAC
Organism: Branchiostoma lanceolatum; assembly: GCA_035149815.1. Taxonomy (NCBI): domain Eukaryota; kingdom Metazoa; phylum Chordata; class Leptocardii; order Amphioxiformes; family Branchiostomatidae; genus Branchiostoma; species Branchiostoma lanceolatum. The sequence continues at coordinate 142,146 of CM068866.1, forward strand.
ACTTGTACCAGACTTCCACCATCCATGGCCACTCGTCAGTATACTGTCACCTACAAAAAACAGCAACAAAACATGGTCATACTATAATCAACAAACACTTCTACCAGACCCCCATCATGCCTTGGTCATTCGTCAGCATAATGATAATTACGCAAAGTAACAAATCCGGAGATATTATAACCAACAAACATTTTCATACCACCGCCACAATCCCGAGTTCATTTCGTTGTATGAAAGTTGCTGCTAACCTTGTCAAACAAGTCATATCTCCCTCCTTGAACGCAAATAGGCGAAAAAGACATAAAACAATGGTGATAGTTGCGTCTGCCCCTCAACTTGTCGTACGTACAGACCCACTTCCTTGAGCGCGCTGACATAGATAAATATGACATAGATAACAATGATAACATGTGTTTACCTTGTCGTACAGATCAGCCTCCTTCTGACCAGGTGAATATGACATAGATAACAGTAGTTATAGTTACGGTAACAGTTGTTTACCTTGTCGTACAGATCAGCCTCCTTCTGACCAGGTGAATATGACATAGATAACAGTAGTTACAGTTAAGGTAACAGTTGTTTACCTTGTCGTACAGATCAGCCCCCTTCTGACCAGGTGAATATGACATAGATAACAGTAGTTATAGTTAAGGTAACAGTTGTTTACCTTGTCGTACAGATCAGCCTCCTTCTGACCAGGTGAATATGACATAGATAACAGTAGTTACAGTTAAGGTAACAGTTGTTTACCTTGTCGTACAGATCAGCCTCCTTCTGACCAGGTGAATATGACATAGATAACAGTAGTTACAGTTAAGGTAACAGTTGTTTACCTTGTCGTACAGATCAGCCCCCTTCTGACCAGGTGAATATGACATAGATAACAGTAGTTATAGTTAAGGTTACTGTTATTAACAGTTGTTTACCTTGTCGTACAGATCAGCCTCCTTCTGACCTGGTGAATATGACATAGATAACAATGATAACATGTGTTTACCTTGCCGTACAGATCAGCCTCCTTCTGACCAGGTGAATATGACATAGATAACAGTAGTTATAGTTAAGGTAACAGTTGTTCACCTTGTCGTACAGATCAGCCTCCTTCTGACCAGGTGAATATGACATAGATAACAGTAGTTATAGTTAAGGTAACAGTTGTTCACCTTGCCGTACAGATCAGCCTCCTTCTGACCAGGTGAATATGACATAGATAACAGTAGTTATAGTTAAGGTAACAGTTGTTTACCTTGTCGTACAGATCAGCCTCCTTCTGACCTGGTGAATATGACATAGATAACAGTAGTTATAGTTAAGGTAACAGGTGTTTAACCTGTCGTACAGATCAGCCTCCTTCTGACCAGGTGAATATGATATAGATAACAATGATAACATGTGTTTACCTTGTCGTACAGATCAGCCTCCTTCTGACCTGGTGAATATGACATAGATAACAGTAGTTATAGTTAAGGTAACAGTTGTTCACCTTGTCGTACAGATCAGCCTCCTTCTGACCAGGTGAATATGACATAGATAACAGTAGTTATAGTTAAGGTAACAGTTGTTCACCTTGCCGTACAGATCAGCCTCCTTCTGACCAGGTGAATATGACATAGATAACAGTAGTTATAGTTAAGGTAACAGTTGTTTACCTTGTCGTACAGATCAGCCTCCTTCTGACCTGGTGAATATGACATAGATAACAGTAGTTATAGTTAAGGTAACAGGTGTTTAACCTGTCGTACAGATCAGCCTCCTTCTGACCAGGTGAATATGATATAGATAACAATGATAACATGTGTTTACCTTGCCGTACAGATCAGCCTCCTTCTGACCAGGTGAATATGACATAGATAACAGTAGTTATAGTTAAGGTAGCAGTTGTTTACCTTGTCGTACAGATCAGCCTCCTTCTGACCAGGTGAATTTGACATAGATAACAATGATAACATGTGTTTACCTTGCCGTACAGATCAGCCTCCTTCTGACCAGGTGAATATGACATAGATAACAGTAGTTATAGTTAGGTAACAGGTGTTAACCTTGTCGTACAGATCAGCCTCCTTCAGGGCGCTGACCTGGTGAATATGACATAGATAACAGTAGTTATAGTTAAGGTAACAGGTGTTTACCTTGTCGTACAGATCAGCCTCCTTCTGACCAGGTGAATATGATATAGATAACAGTGATAACATGTGTTTACCTTGCCGTACAGATCAGCCTCCTTCTGACCAGGTGAATATGACATAGATAACAGTAGTTATAGTTAAGGTAACAGTTGTTTACCTTGTCGTACAGATCAGCCTCCTTCTGACCAGGTGAATATGATATAGATAACAGTGATAACATGTGTTTACCTTGCCGTACAGATCAGCCTCCTTCTGACCAGGTGAATATGCCATAGATAACAGTAGTTATAGTTAAGGTAACAGCTGTTTACCATGTCGTACAGATCAGCCTCCTTCTGACCAGATGAATATGACATAGATAACAGTAGTTATAGTTAAGGTAACAGGTGTTTAACCTGTCGTACAGATCAGCCCCCTTCTGACCAGGTGAATATGACATAGATAACAGTAGTTATAGTTAGGTAACAGGTGTTAACCTTGTCGTACAGATCAGCCTCCTTCAGGGCGCTGACCTGGTGAATATGACATAGATAACAGTAGTTATAGTTAAGGTAACAGGTGTTTACCTTGTCGTACAGATCAGCCTCCTTCTGACCAGGTGAATATGATATAGATAACAGTGATAACATGTGTTTACCCTGCCGTACAGATCAGCCTCCTTCTGACCAGGTGAATATGACATAGATAACAGTAGTTATAGTTAAGGTAACAGTTGTTTACCTTGTCGTACAGATCAGCCTCCTTCTGACCAGGTGAATATGATATAGATAACAGTGATAACATGTGTTTACCTTGCCGTACAGATCAGCCTCCTTCTGACCAGGTGAATATGACATAGATAACAGTAGTTATAGTTAAGGTAACAGCTGTTTACCATGTCGTACAGATCAGCCTCCTTCTGACCAGATGAATATGACATAGATAACAGTAGTTATAGTTAAGGTAACAGGTGTATAACCTGTCGTACAGATCAGCCCCCTTCTGACCAGGTGAATATGACATAGATAACAGTAGTTATAGTTAAGGTAACAGTTGTTTACCTTGTCGTACAGATCAGCCTCCTTCTGACCAGGTGAATATGACATAGATAACAGTAGTTATAGTTAAGGTAACAGTTGTTTACCTTGTCGTACAGATCAGCCTCCTTCTGACCAGGTGAATATGACATAGATAACAGTAGTTATAGTTAAGGTTGTTTACCTTGTCGTACAGATCAGCCTCCTTCAGCGCGCTGACCAGGTAGCCCACCGTGTCGTCTATCATCATGATAGCATCGTCCACCTGCGGCGAGTCGGGGCCGTACAGATGCCCCGAGCGGTCAGGCTCCTCGAAAAACAGAAGGCCCAAGTTCATGGGCTTCTCGTCGTCCAGGAACCACCTGACCATGGCGTCTATCCTGTCGGTGTAAGGGATGCTCCGGTTATAGGGCCCGGTGGAGTAGGTTGGCAGGCGGCCCCCGTACTTGACGTCCCCGCCCGGCCAGTTCACCACGCCGCTGTAGCGCCCCTCCGTCCGCTCGTTGGTGATCCAGAGCGGCTCGACGCGCCCGTCGCCATCCCACCACTTCGGGTCCGAGCTGTTCATCCAGAAGATCTCGCGATATTTGGGGTCGTACATCTTGTTGGAGACGACCCCGTGACTCTCCTCCCACAGCCCCGTCACCATGGTCATGTGATTAGGGTCCGTTTTCGTGGCGAAGGTGGACTTCATGTACTTGGCGCGCACGCCTTTGTTAATGGCAAAGTCGAAGTTTGGCTTGAGGACGGGTCGGTCGAGGTAGTCATACCGGAAGCCATCAAATGACAGCAGCAGGAGTTTGGGAGCGTCGCTGATGACACTGGGCATGCGTATACTCTGCGCGCCGCCCAGGAGAGCGACTGTGAGAAACACCAGGTCCAGGATGGCCATGGTGGCTTCGGGTCCACTGCCGGTCCTTTCACGGCAGCCCTACAAGAATGTCAAGGGTTCCTCACTGGGACACATGTAAGGGTTCCTCACTGGGACACATGTAAGGGTTCCTCACTGGGACACATGTAAGGGTTCCTCACTGGGACACGTGTAAGGGTTCCTCACTGGGACACATGTAAGGGTTCCTCACTGGGACACATGTAAGGGTTCCTCACTGGGACACATGTAAGGGTTCCTCACTGGGACACATGTAAGGGTTCCTCACTGGGACACATGTACGGGTTCCTCACTGGGACACATGTAAGGGTTCCTCACTGGGATACATGTAAGGGTTCCTCACTGGGACACATGTAAGGGTTCCTCACTGGCACACAAGTAGAACTGGAAACCTGAAGTGCCGCGGGGACGACTTAGTCCCTCGTCAAAGTAGCTCCGGATGTCGCCCTGCAAAGACAAAAAGATCCATTAATCGTATGTTAAAATCTAACGTATATCTAAAAGATATATATACGCATGATAGCCTTCGTAAAGTTTGACATATGTTTTTGACTACGAACAGTTTCGTATTGGCATCCACTCATGTGCATCAACATTATTCTGAAGAGATTTGTTTCATTTTCAGGATTCTCGTTGCCACTATAGAGACAGTCACAATTAACGGTGACTATCCGGTTACAGATCTACTGGTTCAAAGATGGCTATCCGGTTACAGATCCGTAAGTTCAAAGCTGGATGTCCGGTTACAGATCCGTGGGTTCAAAGCTGGCTGTACAGTTAAAGATCTTTAAAGCTGGCTATCCGGTTACAGATCCGGAAGTTCAAAGCTGGCTATCCGGTTACAGATCCGTGGGTTCAAAGCTGGCTATCCGGTTACAGATCCGTGGGTTCAAAGCTGGCTATCCGGTTACAGATCCGTGGGTTCAAAGCTGGCTGTACAGTTAAAGATCTTTAAAGCTGGCTATCCGGTTACAGGTCTATAGGTCCCAAGCTGACTCTGCTGTATGTTCAAAGCTGGCTGTACAGTTAAAGATCTGACAGGCTGCAGGCATATGGCGTGGCTACTTTCAGGATACAAATAGCGTTTCTCTCCCTGGCGAGGACTTAGCTAAGTTGCACTGAGCGCGGTGATATCATCAGCCAAGGGGCGGGTGTAGAGTTTATTCTCGTACCAAACAAACAAAACAGGTGATAAAATCTGGTCATTGGCCACTTAATGAAGAAACTCGGGGAGGTGGGCGGTGCTAAGAAACGATAAGAAGATTTTTTCCTAACATTGAAACACGAACATATTTCTTTGGATTTATACTTAAGTCATAGGACTGGAAATGACAGGAGAATGCAGAAGTGAAAATGGAATAACAATTGATGTAACCTATGGACACTCTGACATTTGAAAAGTGATGGGATATGACAGACAGGGGACAGTCTTCAAAATCTTCCTAAAATATGATGTAATTCTGGGCTAATGAATGAAAAAAAACTGTCGAAAGTAAAAGCTTCCTAAAATTTCGCAGGTCCCATTTGTGGTCGCGCTCCTGTCGACGGGGCACTCTGGCATCTGGGGAGCCGATTAGAACCGGAAAACGAATCAGTCATGAGTTTGTAACCACCAAGGGCACCCAAGGTCATCCCGGCGTAATTCCGTCTCCTCGCTTTACGCGGCTCATCAATCTTCACTGTGGAACGTCTTCATAACCCTAACGTCTTCACGCCCACTCAAAACTCATAACCCCGCCCACCCAAAATATTCTTATTCAATTCTCAAGTCTAAAGGTTTTTCATGAACTTCTCATTCCTAATCAATACCCCAGCCTTATTCAATTCTCCAGCCTTATTCAATACCCCAGCCTTATTCAGTACCCCAGCCTTATTCAGTACCCCAGCCTTATTCAATACCCCAGCCTTATTCAATTCTCCAGCCTTATTCAATACCCCAGCCTTATTCAGTACCCCAGCCTTATTCAGTACCCCAGCCTTATCCAATACCCCGGCCTTATTCAATACCCCAGCCTTATTCAATACCCCAGCCTTATTCAATACCCCAGCCTTATTCAATACCCCAGCCTTATCCAATACCCCAGCCTTATTCAGTACCCCAGCCTTATCCAATACCCCAGCCTTATTCAATTCTCCCGCCTTATTCAATACCCCAGCCTTATTCAATACCCCAGCCTTATTCAATACCCCAGCCTTATTCAATACCCCAGCCTTATTCAATACCCCAGCCTTATCCAATACCCCAGCCTTATTCAGTACCCCAGCCTTATCCAATACCCCAGCCTTATTCAATTCTCCCGCCTTATTCAATACCCCAGCCTTATTCAGTACCCCAGCCTTATTCAGTACCCCAGCCTTATCCAATACCCCAGCCTTATTCAATTCTCCCGCCTTATTCAATACCCCAGCCTTATTCAGTACCCCAGCCTTATTCAATACCCCAGCCTTATTCAGTACCCCAGCCTTATTCAATACCCCAGCCTTATTCAGTACCCCAGCCTTATTCAATACCCCAGCCTTATTCAATACCCCAGCCTTATTCAATACCCCAGCCTTATTCAATACCCCAGCCTTATTCAATACCCCAGCCTTATTCAATACCCCAGCCTTATTCAATACCCCCGCCTTATTCAATACCCCCGCCTTATTCAATACCCCAGCCTTATTCAATTCTCCCGCCTTATTCAATACCCCAGCCTTATTCAGTACCCCAGCCTTATTCAGTACCCCAGCCTTATCCAATACCCCAGCCTTATTCAATTCTCCCGCCTTATTCAATACCCCAGCCTTATTCAGTACCCCAGCCTTATTCAGTACCCCAGCCTTATCCAATACCCCAGCCTTATTCAATTCTCCCGCCTTATTCAATACCCCAGCCTTATTCAGTACCCCAGCCTTATTCAATACCCCAGCCTTATTCAGTACCCCAGCCTTATTCAATACCCCAGCCTTATTCAGTACCCCAGCCTTATTCAATACCCCAGCCTTATTCAATACCCCAGCCTTATTCAATACCCAGCCTTATTCAATACCCCAGCCTTATTCAATACCCCAGCCTTATTCAATACCCCAGCCTTATTCAATACCCCCGCCTTATTCAATACCCCCGCCTTATTCAATACCCCAGCCTTATTCAATACCCCAGCCTTATTCAATACCCCAGCCTTATTCAATACCCCAGCCTTATTCAATACCCCAGCCTTATTCAATGCCCCGGCCTTATTCAATACCCCAGCCTTATTCAATACCCCCGCCTAATTCAATACCCCAGCCTTATTCAATGCCCCGGCCTTATTCAATACCCCCGCCTTATTCAATACCCCAGCCTTATTCAATATCCCAGCCTTATTCAATATCCCCGCCTTATTCAATACCCCAGCCTTATTCAATACCCCAGCCTTATTCAATGCCCCGGCCTTATTCAATACCCCAGCCTTATTCAATACCCCAGCCTTATTCAATACCCCAGCCTTATTCAATACCCAGCCTTATCCAATACCCCGGCCTTATTCAATACCCCAGCCTTATTCAATACCCCAGCCTTATTCAATACCCAGCCTTATTCAATACCCCAGCCTTATTCAATACCCCAGCCTTATTCAATACCCCAGCCTTATTCAATACCCAAGCCTTATTCAATACCCCAGCCTTATTCAATACCCCAGCCTTATTCAATACCCCAGCCTTATTCAATACCCCAGCCTTATTCAATACCCCAGCCTTATTCAATACCCCAGCCTTATTCAATACCCCAGCCTTATTCAATACCCAGCCTTATCCAATACCCCGGCCTTATTCAATACCCCAGCCTTATTCAATACCCCAGCCTTATTCAATACCCCAGCCTTATTCAATACCCAGCCTTATCCAATACCCCGGCCTTATTCAATACCCCAGCCTTATTCAATACCCCGGCCTTATTCAATACCCAAGCCTTATTCAATACCCCAGCCTTATTCAATACCCCAGCCTTATTCAATACCCCAGCCTTATTCAATACCCCAGCCTTATTCAATACCCCAGCCTTATTCAATACCCCAGCCTTATTCAATACCCCAGCCTTATTCAATACCCCAGCCTTATTCAATACCCCGGCCTTATTCAATACCCAAGCCTTATTCAATACCCCAGCCTTATTCAATACCCCAGCCTTATTCAATACCCCAGCCTTATTCAATACCCAAGCCTTATTCAATACCCCAGCCTTATTCAATACCCCAGCCTTATTCAATACCCCAGCCTTATTCAATACCCCAGCCTTATTCAATACCCCCGCCTTATTCAATACCCCAGCCTTATTCAATACCCCGGCCTTATTCAATACCCAAGCCTTATTCAGTACCCCAGCCTTATTCAATACCCCAGCCTTATTCAATACCCCAGCCTTATTCAATACCCCAGCCTTATTCAATACCCCAGCCTTATTCAGTACCCCAGCCTTATTCAATACCCCAGCCTTATTCAATACCCCAGCCTTATTCAATGCCCCGGCCTTATTCAATACCCCAGCCTTATTCAATACCCCAGCCTTATTCAATACCCCAGCCTTATTCAATACCCCAGCCTTATTCAATACCCCAGCCTTATCCAATACCCCAGCCTTATTCAATACCCCAGCCTTATTCAATACCCCAGCCTTATTCAATACCCCAGCCTTATTCAATACCCCAGCCTTATTCAATACCCCAGCCTTATCCAATTCTCCAGCCTTATTCAATACCCCAGCCTTATTCAATTCTCCAGCCTTATTCAATACCCCAGCCCTATTCAATACCCCAGCCTTATTCAATACCCCAGCCTTATTCAATTCTCCAGCCCTATTCAATACTCCAGCCTTATTCAATACCCCAGCCTTATTCAATACCCCAGCCTTATTCAATACCCCAGCCTTATTCAATACCCCACCCTTATTCAATACCCCACCCTTATTCAATTCTCCAGCCTTATTCAATATCCCAGCCTTATTCAATACCCCAGCCTTATTCAATTCTCCCGCCTTATTCAATACCCCAGCCTTATTCAATACCCCAGCCTTATTCAATACCCCAGCCTTATCCAATACCCCAGCCTTATCCAATACCCCAGCCTTATTCAATTCTCCAGCCTTGAGCCTAGTCAAAACATTCCTAATCAATTCTCCAGCCTTTGGGTTACTTAATAGTCAATACCTTCTTATTCAGCCTGAAGGCTACTCAAAATTCTTATTTCCCCTTCAGGTTACCCAAAAGCTTCTTATTCAATTCGAAGTCTTAACGCTACTCAAAACCCGCTAATTAAGTTTAAGTTTACTCAATTACTTATTCAATACTCTTTTTTATTTCTTGGTTGTTTGGCCTCGTCGTTGTTCTGTAAATATGCATGAAAAATCAAACGATATCGTAATTCAATGGAACAAGGTGCAGTGTTAAGAAAGTAAAAGAAATACAGTTGCAGAGAACAAAGTTACAGAGAAAAAGTTGCACAGTGTAGAAATTTGGGGACGTGTTGATTTTGACAATGGATAACAAGTTCTCTGAACATCCAAAAGTCAACTTGATTGCGTAATGTCTGGTACGGAACCAATTAGCAATGAAAGGCTTATATAAACCACCTAACATGCATCTACGTGCAGTGTATGGTCCATGATATTGTACGCAGTTCTGGGATAATGACAGCGCTGAGATGGTACATGATGTTGTACGTAGTTCTGGGAGAATGACAGCGCTGAGATGGTCCATGATATTGTACGTATTGGGATAATGACAGCGCTGAGATGGTCCATGATGTTGTACGTAGTTCTGGGAGAATGACAGCGCTGAGATGGTCCATGATATTGTACGTAGTTCTGGGAGAATGACAGCGCTGAAATGGTCCATGATATTGTACGTAGTTCTGGGAGAATGACAGCGCTGAAATGGTCCATGATGTTGTACGTAGTTCTGGGAGAATGACAGCGCTGAAATGGTCCATGATATTGTACGTAGTTCTGGGAGAATGACAGCGCTGAAATGGTCCATGATATTGTACGTAGTTCTGGGAGAATGACAGCGCTGAAATGGTCCATGATATTGTACGTAGTTCTGGGAGAATGACAGCGCTGAAATGGTCCATGATATTGTACGTAGTTCTGGGAGAATGACAGCGCTGAAATGGTCCATGATATTGTACGTAGTTCTGGGAGAATGACAGCGCTGAAATGGTCCATGATATTGTACGTAGTTCTGGGAGAATGACAGCGCTGAGATGGTACATGATGTTGGTAAGTAACCCCATCATCAAGCCGGAGAGATGAGACGTCAGAGTGAAGTCATTGAATCTTGCTCGCCTACGCGGATATGCGAATAAGTGGATCTTCTGTTCCCTTTCCTTTACCTAAACCTTTCTATGAAATTTGACCCCATCCGTGCTGCGCGACCTTTCCCGTGACCCCCTGACCTCTGCAGATATGAACAGCTGAGACGACTGGATCCGCATGCTGAAACGGGGGCAGCGCAAACTGCCTCTGCTACGTTTGTCAGAACGGAGCAATTTTTCACCCAAAACTAATATCATAAAATTGCAGTGGTTCTGCGATCAGCCAACTTTGATTAACCTCGGCGCAAGTAGAGTGGAGATCTACTGAAAGAGAAACATTACAATATCGCAACTGTGGACTTACCGTTAGCATCTGAATATAGTTTCCGTCAAGAAAGACGGTCAAATTACAGTACATTTGAGAAGACTACTAGAAGTAGAAACACTTCAGGCAGATGTTAGGGACTAATATTGGGACTTTTTGGAGGTGTAGACTTTTTAGAGCGTCAGATTACAGAATCACAAAATCTAGATTTACGGTGGGTGTCAGATTACAGAATAACATAGTTTAGATTTACGGTAAGTGTCAGATTACAGAATCGTACAGTGTAGATCCTCTTAGTGTCAGATTACCGAATCGAACCGTGCCAGATTACCGAACCGAACAGCGTCAGATTACCGAACCGAACAGGGTCAGACTACCGAATCGAACCGTGTCAGATTACACTTTGCTGCAGAGCCTGCTGAGGCGCCTCACGCGGGGACAGGTGCGGAGGTAACCCGAGAACCCGCATTCCGCGCACGCGCGTGACGTACATGAGAACGTATCCCATAAATCAGTGGGCTCCCGGGGGAGAGGCTGGTGGAAAAGGTCACGCCAATTCTCACCTATTCCCGCGAGACCTGTTGTACTGACGGCTTCCGTGTTATAACGCAGAGCTAGCCCGAAATGTCGGAGGATGTCCGCTCCAGCGGACCGTGAAATATCGGCCGGGCCGCTCTAATTGTCCTCTCCCCGGGACTGCCGCTGCCGCCCGCTCCCGCCATCGGCCCGGCCCGCTGTGATTACTAGCGGAGAATAATCCATCGCCAGATCCATACTGACAAGATCAACGTTGAAGCGATAGAACCACCGGAGGTCCAGGAACAGCAATGAGCGGACAGAAATGGAAACAACTCTTTCGCATTTCCGGGAGTTTACAAGAAGACCGGATCGCTGTGATTATGAACTGAGCTGCAATCAGGTTTCATGTTGATGATGGGAGCTTCAGAATCCCCGAAAGCACGCTGGCCTTTGAACCGGCCATAAGGAACGGAGATAAGCTCGCACAGCTCCTGCAGAGGCCAGGCTGGCATGCGCAGATTAGGAAGGTCGGGCGGTTTAGGCTTCATTGGAAATTAGTTCAATTCAGCTGAGGGGATACCCATATGTACTGAATATTTAATAGATAAATAAATGGCTGCAATACTATGAATGAAGAACAACCATTTTCCATGCAGCGCGATAATGACAGCGTTGTCTACGTTCGTGCAGTAAAACTACAATATAACCAACCACAGAATAGCTGGAAACACGATTGATGGATTTGACCACGTTTCAAAGTAGTAACCAAGGAATCCGGGTTGCCATGACTACCCTATAAGGCAGTGAACAGAAGATGGACATTGATGGATGGACACTGAGACCAGGATGGACGTGATGACGTAAGCCTCTACAGAAAACCTTTACCTCTAGCTCTCCACTGCTTCATTCCTACACACGTCAAACTGCAGAGGGAGCATATGCCGTCATCAGTATGCTGGGGGTGTAGCTCTTATAATCTCATGATAACTGCAGAGGGAGCATATGCCGTCATCAGTATGCTGGGGGTGTAGCTCTTATAATCTCATGATAACTGAAGCCGTCATCAGTACGCTGGGGGTGTAGCTCTTATAATCTCATGATAACTGATGCCGTCATCAGTATGCTGGGGGTGTAGCTCTTATAATCTCATGATAACTGATGCCGTCACCAGTATGCTGGGGGTGTAGCTCTTATAACCTCATGATAACTGAAGCAGCGACCGCAAAACACGGCGGCGGAGATTAATGTAGACAGGCTGATGAGGATATATGTGTGCGCAGTCGGCAGTGGTATTTATGTACAGCACGCACGTTTCTATAGATAGTCCATGAAACCGTGTATAATATACACAGCTTAAATCAGGCCCCTTATAATTATTTAGTCGTCTCGCCACTGTGCAGACTCTGCAGACACAGGTAGTTTATGGGTTTGAGATACTATCAGTACATTCTACCGACTTCCTAAGTAAAGCGCCAGAGAGAGAGAGGTCGTCACAAGTATGCAGGCAAGCTGATCAAAGTGAGATTCCTTTAACACAGCCTCAAAGCTTTTACTGGCGGACTTTTCATAATATATATGAATGGTCCACACACAATAATATATGAATGATCCACTCACAATAATATATCAATGGTCCACACACAATGATATATATGAATGGTCCACTCACAATAATATATGAATGGTCCACTCACAATAATATATCAATGGTCCACTCACAATAATATATCAATGGTCCACTCCCAATCATGAATGGTCCACTCCCAATAATATATGAATGGTCCACTCACAATAATATATCCCAATGATGTATGAATGGTCCACTCCCAATAATGTATGAATGGTCCACTCACAATAATATATGAATGGTCCACTCACAATAATATATGAATGGTCCACTCACAATAATGTATGAATGGTCCACTCACAATAATGTATGAATGGTCCATTCACAATAATATATGAATGGTCCACTCACAATAATGTATGAATGGTCCATTCACAATAATATATGAATGGTCCATTCACAATAATGTAGGAATGGTCCAACTCACATGCAATAATACATGAATAGTTGAATTCCCCCGAGGATGTCACCTTGTGATTACTACATGTCAGAGATGAGATATTTATTGATTCGCAAATATCGGGCGCTTTTCTGCTGGGTGCAAATTAACTGTTGATCTGTGCGTGAAGAGTTCGATAATGTCATCATTTAGAATTTCGATGGGGCAGGGCTACACAAATTGGTTTCTCCGACTGCAGACATACATTGCCCAGGCCGGGCTGGGGAGAACGGCAAAACGGCGCTTTCCAGGCAGAGTCCGTAGTTTTACCCAGAATTCACTATGTCCTGAGGAAAGAGGTTGAACAACCATTGAAACGTTGACTAGAGGGAACATTTTTCTGACGTCACTCCGGAACACCCTCCCCACTGACTCTCCGGAACACCCTCTCCACTGACTCTCCGGAACACCCTCTCCACTGACTCTCCGGAACACCCTCTCCACTGACTCTCCGGAACACCCTCTCCACTGACTCTCCGGAACGCCCTCTCCACTGACGCTCCGGAACACCCTCTCCACTGACTCTCCGGAACACCCTCTCCACTGACTCTCCGGAACACCCTCTCCACTGACTCTCCGGAACACCCTCTCCACTGACTCTCCGGAACACCCTCTCCACTGACGCTCCGGAACACCCTCCCCACTGACACTCCGGAACACCCTCTCCACTGACTCTCCGGAACACCCTCTCCACTGACTCTCCGGAACACCCTCCCCACTGACTCTCTGGAACACCCTCTCCACTGACTCTCCGGAACACCCTCCCCACTGACTCTCCGGAACACCCTCTCCACTGACTCTCCGGAACACCCTCTCCACTGACTCTCTGGAACACCCTCCCCACTGACTCTCTGGAACACCCTCCCCACTGACTCTCCGGAACACCCTCTCCACTGACTCTCCGGAACACCCTCCCCACTGACTCTCCGGAACACCCTCTCCACTGACTCTCCGGAACACCCTCTCCACTGACTCTCCGGAACACCCTCCCCACTGACTCTCCGGAACACCCTCTCCACTGACTCTCCGGAACACCCTCTCCACTGACGCTCCGGAACACCCTCCCCACTGACACTCCGGAACACCCTCCCCACTGACTCTCCGGAACACACTCCCCACTGACTCTCCGGAACACCCTCTCCACTGACTCTCCGGAACACCCTCTCCACTGACTCTCCGGAACACCCTCTCCACTGACTCTCCGGAACACCCTCCCCACTGACTCTCCGGAACACCCTCTCCACTGACTCTCCGGAACACCCTCTCCACTGACTCTCCGGAACACACTCCCCACTGACTCTCCGGAACACCTTCGCCACTGACTCGCCGGAACATTCTTTAAAATATGTTTATCCATTTTACTCTCTACGACGAGTTTGCCCTGTCGGTGTGCTGACGTCATCGGAAGCTTCTCCGTTCCCCCGTGACCTGTGACCTGATGAAGGTATTGACCGGTCGCTCATTATTAATGAGCTGCCACACAGGAGCGGCGTTACTCAGAAAAAACCTTATAACTCATACAGGAGCGGCGTTACTCAGAAACGACCTTATATCACACCTGACACTCTAAATGCATGCTGTTTGGCATGACGTCACGCGCTGGTTTGTAACAAAGCCAGCAACTTACTAAAGACCCGCTGCATGATGGGAAATGTACGTAATAAGAAAATCATGAAGGGGCAAATATAGAAAAATTGGGAAGAAGTATCTGTACTACATCTACATGCTAAAGCTAACACCTGGGTTTGTTGGCATGGTTCATCTTCTCATACAATACCGCCTGTTATCATATAGCGATATGTGCACGTTCTAAAAACTAGGCATGTGACGGATTTCTGCTTCTAGTCTGCTGCAGCCCCGACTGAGACTCCTGGGATTTGCGTGTCAGAGACAAAAGATGGCGTCTTCGTCACATCTCCGCCTCGGTAATCCTCGGGTAACGTCGGGCCCCATCGGGGTAATCCTCGGCTAATGTCGGAACAAATCGGGAGGCTTCCGACGGCAGAATGACCAGAGAAAGATGGACAGACACCCCGGGCCGGTGCGGGTCAGAAATATCGTGTTTTTCTCCAAAATGGCCGCTCGATGAGTCCGCAGGCGCGCTTATAATGGGGTAGATAGGATCGGCAGGCAGAGAGGAAACATGCGATCACACGGCAAGGCAATAATGCGGCCGGTCTGCTGTTTCACACATACAGGCACAGAGCCGCGGATTTCTGAATGGGGCTGGCGACGCTGCCGGGATCAGGTCTTAATGAATTATTGATTCTGCAGCTATAGGAGGCTCGGCGAAATAAGAATGAAATTGTTACTCACAGAATAATTGATTTGTTGAGTTGCTGATTACAAAATTTGCGTCTCGCACCTCATAATGGCGTGGATTGTGTAATTGGAACAATCAAATCGCGATGTTCAAGGCCATAAATAATGGAGTGTTCGGACGAAATCAATTACCATGGTAACAGGTTTATGAGAAGGGTCATGCGTGAATTAGCGGAGAAAGTCGCATCAAGAGGAGGAAGTGTGTAAGGGCTTACAGTTATGGCAAGGCTGGCTGTGTCATAACGAGCGGGCTGGGTATTCCGGACGGCAGCATACAAGGTCGGCCAAGTATGGCGGTACCAGAAGTATGCAGGCAAGGGTAATGATTATGCAGAACGCTCAAGATCTTAGACTTCCAAATTCTGTGAAAGTCGTTGTTGAAATCTGTGCCTGGTTGAGAGCGGCACTCCAGTGTGTTTGACTGGGTAAGTGGCGGAGTCAGCCCCAAACAACTCATACATTAGCGGATATATATATATATATATATATATATATATATATATATATATATGTATGTATGTATGTATGTATGTATGTATGTATGTATATATATATATATATATATATATATATATATATATATATATATATATATATATATATATATATATATATATATATATATATATATATATATATATATATATATATATATATATATATACATACATACATACATACATACATATATATATATATATATATATATATATATATGTATATATATATATATATATATATTAGCGGATATGTATAGGCACATAGTGGATATTTACACTCACACGACTCATATATTAGCGGATAGGCACACCATGGATCTATGTTTCCGTGTATTCAGTTGATATTGTATATGACTATCAATCTTTAAAGGCTGAGTCTTTTGAATTAGTAGGCAATGATAATTCTGAATTAGCAGGCAACCATTTTTACGCCCTGCCAGTTTATCATTGCTTGTGTAGGGGCGTTATAATGCATGCTTTTGGTGAAGACATTTTTGAAATATTTCCAGACATTGAAGTCCCGTGTGTAGTTACTGCGACGTGCACACATACCTCTACAGACAGCGGGGGGCTGCAGAAAACACTTCGGATGGAGGCAGGATGAGAATATCTCTGGGACAAACTGCCAGATGAGGAGTTCGTGATGTAACCTGTTCTGATGCCGCTCGCCTCCAGCATACTAATGCCACCTGCCGGCCCCACCCCCGGGACTCGGCATAAAGCAGGTTATATCACTATCAACATGCCTTTAACATATACTAATGCCCCCTGCCGGCCCCACCCCCGGGACTCGGCATTACGGCGTCATAAAGGCGCCACAAAGCAGGCTATATCTCCATCAACAGTCCTGTAACACGTATTGTCACCCGAACAATAACAACACACACACTTGCTTCACGCCTTCCGCATTCCTGGCGGTACCGTTATTGAATAAATCCAAGTGTTGTATTTCTGATATAATCCCCAAACATATTTCTGCAGCACACGTTTGGAGTTCGCCGGAGAAGCCGCGACGTCCTAACGCTATTCCGCAGCCTAACAAGCTCCGATAGGATCGGATCCTCTTTAAAATTTCATGACGGGGCAAATTGGGGAGGCTTTTAAGTGAATTCGGGCCGTAATCTGTCCGGTTTGGGACGGGTTAGTTCTGTGGAAGGTAAGATGAAGGACAAACCTTGTCGGGGCGCGGGTTCGGCGCCGGCCGGCTGCGGCGGTGAGGCGGAGGTGTGGCGGGAAGGTGCGACAGGACAGGCGGGCTGCAACAACTGACGGATCCCGCTCCGCCCATGCGTGCAAACACAGGCCGGCCCGGGTCACGTGCGCGCATCCTAATGCGGCCCTCTAATGTAGCCATTCTCATGCCCTCTAATGTAGCAGTTCTAATGTAATCTTCATGTAGCAGTTCTAATGTAGCCATTCTCATGTTACAGTAGTACTTATAATGTAGCCGTTCTCATGTAGCACTTCTAATGTAGCCATTCTCTTGTAGCAGTTCTAATATAAAAATTCTCATGTAGCACTTCTTGTGTAGCCATTCTCATGTAGAACTTCTAATGTGGCTATTCTTATGTAGCAGTTCTAATATAAAAATTCTCATGTAGCACTTCTTGTGTAGCCATTCTCATGTAGCACTTCTAATGTGGCTATTCTTATGTAGCAGTTCTAATATAAAAATTCTCATGTAGCACTTCTTGTGTAGCCATTCTCATGTAGCACTTCTAATGTGGCTATTCTTATGTAGCAGTTCTAATATGAAAATTCTCATGTAGCACTTCTTGTGTAGCCATTCTCATGTAGCGCCTCTAATGTAGCCATTCTCATGTAGCAGTTCTAATGTAGCCATTCTCTTGTAGCACTTCTAATGTAGTCATCTCCATGTAGCGGTTCTGATGCAGCTATTAGGATGGGCAGTCCCGTGGGAAATATCAGCCTACGTCAATGTTGCAACGGGGATATCAGAGCAGGGTATAAATGTGGCAATCAGAAAACGGTATGTAACCAACAGAAACGGCAACATGAGAAGCCGGCGTTGCTAAATGTTGCTGTGGAGGGTTGAGGCTCTCCTGTAGACACGGTAACCTGCAGAATCAGGGCAGGGAAGGGGGAGAAAAACGCCTCGGTTATCATGTAAACGCGGGGAGGAGAGAAACGCCTCGGTTATCATGTTAACGCGGGGAGGAGAGAAACGCCTCGGTTATCATGTTAACGCGAGGAGGAGAGAAACGCCTCGGTTATCATGTTAACGCGGGGAGGAGACAAACGCCTCGGTTATCATGTTAACGCGGGGAGGAGAGAAACGCCTCGGTTATCATGTTAACGCGGGAAGGAGAGAAACGCCTCGGTTATCATGTTAACGCGAGGAGGAGAGAAACGCCTCGGTTATCATGTTAACGCGGGGAGGAGAGAAACGCCTCGGTTATCATGTTAACGCGGGGAGGAGACAAACGCCTCGGTTATCATGTTAACGCGGGAAGGAGAGAAACGCCTCGGTTATCATGTTAGCGCGGGGAGGAGAGAAGCGCCTCGGTTATCATGTTAACGCGGGAAGGAGAGAAACGCCTCGGTTATCATGTAAACGCGGGGAGGATCTAGGAGAGAAGCGCCTCGGTTATCATGTTAACGCGGGGAGGAGAGAAACGCCTCGGTTATCATGTTAACGCGGGGAGGAGACAAACGCCTCGGTTATCATGTTAGCGCGGGAAGGAGAGAAACGCCTCGGTTATCATGTTAACGCGGGAAGGAGAGAAACGCCTCGGTTATCATGTTAGCGCGGGGAGGAGAGAAGCGCCTCGGTTATCATGTTAACGCGGGGAGGAGAGAAACGCCTCGGTTATCATGTTAACGCGGGGAGGAGACAAACGCCTCGGTTATCATGTTAGCGCGGGGAGGAGAGAAGCGCCTCGGTTATCATGTTAACGCGGGAAGGAGAGAAACGCCTCGGTTATCATGTAAATGCGGGGAGGATCTAGGAGAGAAGCGCCTCGGTTATCATGTTAACGCGGGGAGGAGAGAAACGCCTCGGTTATCATGTTAACGCGGGGAGGAGACAAACGCCTCGGTTATCATGTTAGCGCGGGAAGGAGAGAAACGCCTCGGTTATCATGTTAACGCGGGAAGGAGAGAAACGCCTCGGTTATCATGTTAGCGCGGGGAGGAGAGAAGCGCCTCGGTTATCATGTTAACGCGGGGAGGAGAGAAACGCCTCGGTTATCATGTTAACGCGGGGCGGAGACAAACGCCTCGGTTATCATGCTAACGCGGGGAGGAGAGAAACGCCTCGGTTATCATGTAAACGCGGGGAGGATCTAGGAGAGAAGCGCCTCGGTTATCATGTTAACGCGGGGAGGAGAGAAACGCCTCGGTTATCATGTTAACGCGGGGAGGAGACAAACGCCTCGGTTATCCTGTTAGTGCGGGAAGGAGAGAAACGCCTCGGTTATCATGTTAACGCGGGGAGGAGAGAAGCGCCTCGGTTATCATGTAAACGCGGGGAGGAGAGAAACGCCTCGGTTATCATGTAAACGCGGGGAGGATCTAGGAGAGAAGCGCCTCGGTTATCATGTTAACGCGGGGAGGAGACAAACGTCTCGGTTATCATGTTAACGCGGGGAGGAGAGAAACGCCTCGGTTATCATGTTAACGCGGGGAGGAGAGAAACGCCGCGGTTATCATGTTAACGCGGGGAGGAGACAAACGCCTCGGTTATCATGTTAACGCGGGGAGGAGAGAAACGCCTCGGTTATTATGTTAACGCGGGGAGGAGACAAACGCCTCGGTTATCATGTTAACGCGGGGAGGAGAGAAGCGCCGCGGTTATCATGTTAGCGCGGGGAGGAGAGAAACGCCTCGGTTATCATGTTAACGCGGGGAGGAGAGAAACGCCTCGGTTATCATGTTAACGCGGGGAGGAGAGAAACGCCTCGGTTATCATGTTAACGCGGGACTCCTTGGATATACTAATGTTGTGGGAGGTCAAGCCAAATCCGATTCCTGGGACGCCAAGCCGAAAGGCGGAAGTTCCGGCTCCTGAAGATATTTTGCGTCTCACAAATCTCAGCTAGCCGGCAGCTCTACGTTCTGAAGGGACTAAGGAGATTACAGCAGCGCGGGGATGGCCCGGGTTTAGCTGCAGTGCATTGGCGGGGCGGGAGTTTACCTGCAGTGCATTGGCGGGGGGTTGCCTGCAGTGCATTGGCGGGGGTTTGCCTGCAGTGCATTGGCGGGGGTTTGCCTGCAGTGCATTGGCGGGGGTTTACTACCTGCAGTGCATTGGCGGGACGGGGGTTTACCTGCAGTGCAGTGCATTGGCGGCGGTTTACCTGCAGTGCATTGGCGGGGGTTTACCTGTAGTGCATTGGCGGGGGTTTGCCTGTAGTGCATTGGCGGGGGTTTGCCTGTAGTGCATTGGCGGGGCGGGGGGTTTATACACGACCAAGTACAGACACGAGGGGATGGGTGCAGAAGTCAATATGGTTTCCAGGGAAGGAACCCCCAGGCAAGCACAGAGACCGATGCACACGTCGGACACCATCCATCCAGCAATTTGTAGATAAAGTGTGCGGAACAAAAGAGAGCCGCCTGTGTTTGTGTACATGATTAATGGGTTCTGTGGATAATATGAATGAACAATACAGGTCCCATTCAGTAGCCATTGCTGGAATTACGACAGTAGCAATATTTCCTCTCTCGGTACAGTCCAGACGTGTAAAGCCCGGAAACTGCAGTTCTGGTCGGAGCTTCCGGGAATCTGCTGTTGCTGGTTTGTCCACTGGGCCATGGGGTATTCGAGGAAATCAACATTCCCAAAAATAGTCATGAATCAATATTTCCGGAATTAGCATTTCCCGGAAATTGATATCTCCAGAAAATAACTATTCACCGAAAATCAGCATTGCCCAAAAATTCATGTTTCCTGAAAATCAACATTCCCGGAAAACCAACATTCCTATAAAATCAACATTCCTATAAAATCAACATTCCTATGAAATCAACATTCCTTTAAAATCAACATTCCTAGAACGTCAACATTGATGAATTGCCTAAAAATTACAATTCACGGAAAATCAACATCGAAGACAAATTACTGCTCCCACTGTGGAGCCGTTTGGACCGGCGCAGGTCAGGCTGCCACACGGGGACAGAGAGGCTCCTGCCCGGCGCAGGTCAGGCTGCCGCACGGGGATAGGGAGGCTACTGTCCGGCGCAGGTCAGGCTGCCACACGGGATAGGGAGGCTACTGTCCGGCGCAGGTCAGGCTGCCACACGGGGATAGGGAGGCTCTTGACCGGCGCAGGTCAGGCTGCCACACGGGATAGGGAGGCTCCTGTCCGGCTCAGGTCAGGCTGCCACACGGGGATAGGGAGGCTCCTGACCGGCGCAGGTCAGGCTGCCACACGGGATAGGGAGGCTACTGTCCGGCGCAGGTCAGGCTGCCACACGGGATAGGGAGGCTCCTGTCCGGCTGCCACACGGGGATAGGGAGGCTCCTGTCCGGCTCAGGTCAGGCTGCCACACGGGGGTAGGGAGGCACCTGACCGGCGCAGGTCAGGCTGCCACACGGGGATAGGGAGGCTCCTGCCCGTATCGATCCCAACTTGTGCACGTATAAACCAAACGCAGCGCCGTTATTATCCTATCAGTCCAGGTGTCCCGCTTCGTGGCGCACAGCTCAAACGCATTACAGGGAAATTGACCCTTTCCAATTCTCTGGGACGGCGCCGGCGATCGTCTAGTTTTATGACTTTTCTGTTCCACGCAGCGGCGCAGACGCCGTACTGACGCTGCTCTCTACATCATAGTACATGGCGGGGGTTTTACGGCCGCAATCTTGATGAATTGGAAGGATCGTCTGGAAGCTTCGAATTACTCACGGACTTAGGTGTAATTTCATCTGGTGCGCACCTACACCGCCCTAACATAAACTCGGGATTAAGGCTACGCACATACACCGCGTGACCGCCCTAACATAGACTCGGGATTTAGGTGCACACCCCATTTTCAATTCAAATACACAAATGTATTGAATATCATTCCATTGCCGTGCAAGATGCTAAAGGCGTTAAAGAATAATATTTATCTTTGATGATAATGACGAATAGTTAATCAGATATCAATCAGTCGGCGCCCATTGACTAAATTGCGGATCCATGACAATTGATTCTGAACCGATTGCATTGTTTACGTTATGTTGAAATGTCGTTCAGACGTTTAGCATTCTTAATGAATATGAATGTTTCAGAACTTATGAATGTAAATCCATACGTGTAAGATACCTGAATAGTCTCCACACGCCGCTCTGACCCCGCGAGTTTGGGGCGGGCGGGCGCGGCGCAAATCACATATTAAGTACTTTTACGATGCCACTTACATACAGTGGCATCATTTATTAAGTAGATGGTGGATTAGCCTCTAAGCATATATGAAAACTTGTAACATGGGCTCCGAGCCATTCAGTTTGCCTGTTTGTGTATGGGTGCCTAACTTAGAGATCTGCTTGGCTGGTGGGATCGTATCTAGAGCACAACGCGAAGGACACTTCCAAACGGCAGCGCAGTGACTTTCTTGCCGTCTTGAATATTTTTCAATAGTGGATAGGAGGGGGGCCTAGGAACTTTTTTTTCCTGGCTTGGGGCGGAGGGCCTAGCTATAAGAAAAACATTGACCTCGGTGGAGGGACAAGAAATGTTTTTAACCCGACCTTCCGACGAGGAATATCGCTAAATATCGTACAGTCCCTAACTTAACTTCCCTCCTCCTTTCACCGCAGCAACATTTCAAATAACCCGGTTTCATAAGATTGACATGATTGTCGATAGCGTCACTTCAATAATTGATCCATAGTGCTCTCTGGGTCAGCGGGGTCAGCGGGGCACCGGGCGTGACAGGGGGCACATTACCGCGCGGCCAGCGGTGGGAAAATGTCGCCAGGAACCAGCCGGGAATCAGTCAACATCACGGACAGGACATTCTCAGGGCAGTCATTTTGATGTGTTGCAAGCCAGGAGTTATCAATCGCTTGAAAGTAAAAGATGGTTACGAATACACACACACACACACACACACACACACACACACACACACACACACACAATCTTTGTAATTACACCCCCCCTGACTTCCAGCGCCATCTTTACCACCCCCCCCCCCCCGAACGGAGGGGTCAGACGTTTATTTAAAATCAATCCACATTTTAATCACGACGCAACGTCAGAATCACGTGATCACATGCCGGCTGTTCCAGGGTACGTCACATGCAGAAGTACATCCTTCATGCGCAGCTACATGAAAACGTCACCTGATATAAACCCAAGGTGGGGGATGGTCTCAAACGTTCTACCTGATATAAACCCAAGGTGGGGGATGGTCTCAAACGTTCTACCTGATATAAACCCAAGGTGGGGGCCAAGATCGCTTCGGCCCGAAATCCCACCCAAATGAATGAATAGTAGGAAAACACAGCCGCGCCGCCTAGCGAGATGCTTCGGAATAAGCAGGCAAACTGACAACACTGTGCGGCTTAAACTGTAGCTGGGCATATTTCTGTCAGGGCTCGTTTCTTCATTCTTCTTCATTACTCCGGGAAGGAGGAATACCTCCTTCTGGGAGTATTGGGAATGCATTTGTTTGCGCGTTCGCAGCTATAACTCACGATCCCGTTGTCGCATTGGTGTGTAACTTGGCATATCGTTTGCCTGGTTCGGCGTGGTGATGCACAATGTCTTTGTTACGCCGTAACTACTTTTATCGTCAATGCAATATCGAAATTGCACCCCTATAATTAATGGTAAGGGCCACTGCCTTGGCATAGCGACCATGTTATAACCCGTTACGCTTGACTGCAATACTTCAGGCAGATACGGGGTACGAAAATTTCCTACTTGCTATGATCGTATAGTCACTGTTACATTGTAAAATAGACAACGTGCATCACCACACGCAACCTAGCTAGCGATATACCAAGTTACATACCAATGCGGCAACGGGAATTGTGAGTTTTCGCTGCGAACATGTGCCGAGTGAGCTTCAGTCTGTGTATTAAGTATGCCGTGTACAATCGCAGGTCGCATACTAGTTTGGCGCACGAGACGGCCGTCGCACTTTTACGCACAGTGTGAAAATGGGATATCTTTGGACCTTCAAACGTCTCACACTTGTAGTTTGTAATACGGAGGCTGTGACAATATAAAACGTTTACGCAGGGGATGAAAGATTGTTAAGATATCTCTCTCAGAATAGTGCGCGTAGGCCGCGGCCAGACTGTGTCACTTCCGGGTGTTTTCAAAGATCCGGTGACCTTTGACCTTCGAGAAATGTTACGATAATACAAATAGGCCGATAGCTATAGATCAGGCATGCCTGCAATAAATTGTGGAAAGAGGATTTACTGCATATTTGTGATTTCTGAAACATTTTAGTTGTAAGGCTGAATGGTTCGTTGATCTTCAAAAGAAGCCATCTAGATCTAAATTTGTGACTTTTCCCGGAATTTCTAGATCCTATCTGTGCCATGTTGTAAAAACGTACTGTTCAGCAGGTTGACCCCTCCTGCATAGAAAGAAAAAGATAAATAAACACCTTTTCTTTACTTGGTATAAAACACTACTTGGACTGTACAGAGATGCAATTTGTGTGGGTCAATATTTTTACTTCTTTAATTACCGCTTATCAAAAATGCACTTTTCACATAGTCTCTACCAGACTAACTACGCCAGGGTTTCACTTGCAGGCTCCGTCCTAAACGAGCGAAATATGATCGTCACTGTGGACTGACTCTACTGGCTAATTATTCCTTTTTCTGGTGAATTATACGATTCATACGCCCGTAAGAGGGCCTTGGTGGAGGCTACTTTTCACACCTGGCACCACATACAATCCACGATTCCGTTGCTGAATGGGTTTGTTAAGTTAGCCTGAGTGTCATCCTGTTTCAGTTCCAGGCTCTAGAAATAAATTGTCTGTGATTCCACACCTTACATCAAGATCCATTTGCTTACAGCTGAGCAGGTCACTAGCAAAGGAAATGAACAAACACCTCACCCAAAATTTACAGACTACATGTATAAATACTTCACGGAGAATTGTGTCCTACGGACTCTTGTTTGTTCTTCGAAATTCAAATTATTTGTAGCATTGGGTTCACAAAATATTGAAATATCCTTATAAAAAGACGAACAGAAGGCAATATCGAAACCAGAAGCTGGCATGACAGTCAATTCGAGAGCCATGAAATGTAACCTCATTCTCACCGTAGCGGAACTATGACTACAGGTTAGCGGCAGAAAGACAGCCCAAAAGTGACACTATGAAAGTCCACGCTAAGCTCCTAGTTACTTACTACGGCTTATTACAATCCGGCATTAGAGCTGAGGCTCTACCGGGTAATGGACACCCATTAAGTACTCACATCTGCTTGGGGATCTAACGGGTAATTCCTGGTGTATGAAATCCTCTTACTGATGATATAAATGCAGGTTTAGGTTCACTGCTAGCAAACGTTGGGCGCGCGTTGATCAACATGCAGGGACAGGACAGCATAGATCCAAGAGGCTTTGTTCTTTCTACTTTTATTGATGGTCGAATTTTCTCCGCAGAACTCCATGATAGAGTTTCGTCTTCCCAGCATAGACAGGACTGGGACGCTGCGGCCAGTGGAGGAGGGAGCGCAGGAAACGCTGGTGAAATCTCAGAAACAATCGTAAGTCTTTCTCTTTCTCCCGTCGTGCCGCGAGGACGTGAGACGAAACCAGTCCGGGAAAAGGACGAACAACCTGCTGAACCCGCGGAGGTACGCGTGCCAGTTTAATAATGGTTTTTTTATTGGTCAGAAATTACCCGCAATGGCAGCCTTTCTAGTGCTGAATTGATGTTGGGTATTACAGGTTTCACACAATACACAACATATATAATATCTTATTGCACATCACTCAATCACTTACATGGAATTTGCATGTGAATCATACTATTGCTAAACAATCTAGGAACATTGCCCTTCTGAGGCGGCACGCATGGGCCATGACGCATGATGTTTTTGAGGTAGTTATGTGTGCACTAGTTCTTTCTGTGGCGCAGTACTGCCTACCAGTCCTTGCCAACATGTCGGACTTGAACACTCGTAGGCTCCAAGTGGTACAGAACAGAGCCTGTAGAATGCTTTTGAAATGTGCGATTGACACACCTGTTGCACAAATGCATACGGATCTAGGTTGGCCCACGGTAAGAGAAAGGTTCGCCATCAGTACTTTAAATACTTTTTTCAGAATGCTTGTCAGTCACGAGCCTAAAAACATTCACAGTTCCATTGTCCTTGTCAATTCTACCCACACATACTCTACTAGATTATCCAACTCCTACAGTTTCAAACTACCTAAACCAAAAACTAACAGTCAAAAGCGAACCTTTCTCTACCGAGCCATCAATCTTTGGAATACATTACCATCTAACATCAAATCATTGACAGTCCCATATCACTTTAAGAAGGCCATCTACCAGTTTGTCACCAATTATTCGTAAGTTAAGTTAGCAAACCGTATTTGTTATGATTATGTATATAACGTTATGTCCTTTTAATCTTGCACTGTATATATGTCTGTGTTTGTATACTTTTTGTGTTGAACCCTGGAAGATTAGTCGTAATTCGACTAAAGGGTATCGAAATAAACCAATAAACCAATTATCCACATTTGCATTTTGTGAAACTGTCACAAGGGTCTGGGCGGCTGCCATTCGGCGCCGCCAGGTGACCTCAATATGACTTTCCCCAACCGAAGTCAGGTACCCATTCACACCTGGGTGGAGTGAGGAAAGTCGTGTAAAGTGCCTTTCCCAGGGGCACAAGATCGGTGACATGACAGGATTCGAACTCGGGACCTCTTGGTTCTGAGTCGAGCGCTCTGCCGTTGCGCCACACGACCCCACAGTTCCGTCATCAGCCCTGATTTCTACCTGTAGAAGTGGAGCACTTGATGTCTAGTCTGCGGCCTGTCTGTCATTATATCCGTCGGGTCCTCTCCGAACAAGTTTGGTTCAGATTCAGTTTAAGTTGCTCTTGTTGGAAGATATTCTCTCACTTTCTTACCTTCAGTCAGACGACTTGACTGTTCTGCTCCGGGTGTAGACAGTGATGAATATGGGTTTCAAATGTATCCGTACATTTGTTGATGTATGGCAGATATGAATATGGGTTTCAGATGTATCCGTACATTTGTTGATGTATGGCAGATATGAATATGGGCTTCAAATGTATCCGTACATTTGTCGATGTATGGCAGATATGAATATGGGCTTCAAATGTATCCGTACATTTGTCGATGTATGGCAGATATGAATATGGGCTTCAAATGTATCCGTACATTTGTTGATGTATGGCAGATATGAATATGGGCTTCAAATGTATCCGTACATTTGTCGATGTATGGCAGATATGAATATGGGCTTCAAATGTATCCGTACATTTGTCGATGTATGGCAGATATGAATATGGGCTTCAAATGTATCCGTACATTTGTTGATGTATGGCAGATATGAATATGGGCTTCAAATGTATCCGTACATTTGTCGATATATGGCAGATATGAATATGGGCTTCAAATGTATCCGTACATTTGTCGATATATGGCAGATATGAATATGGGCTTCAAATGTATCCGTACATTTGTTGATGTATGGCAGATATGAATATGGGCTTCAAATGTATCCGTACATTTGTCGATGTATGGCAGATATGAATATGGGCTTCAAATGTATCCGTACATTTGTTGATGTATGGCAGATATGAATATGGGCTTCAAATGTATCCGTACATTTGTTGATGTATGGCAGATATGAATATGGGCTTCAAATGTATCCGTACATTTGTTGATGTATGGCAGATATGAATATGGGCTTCAAATGTATCCGTACATTTGTTGATGTATGGCAGATATGAATATGGGCTTCAAATGTATCCGTACATTTGTCGATGTATGGCAGATATGAATATGGGCTTCAAATGTATCCGTACATTTGTTGATGTATGGCAGATATGAATATGGGCTTCAAATGTATCCGTACATTTGTCGATGTATGGCAGATATGAATATGGGCTTCAAATGTATCCGTACATTTGTTGATGTATGGCAGATATGAATATGGGTTTCAGATGTATCCGTACATTTGTTGATGTATGGCAGATATGAATATGGGTTTCAAATGTATCCGTACATTTGTCGATGTATGGCAGATATGAATATGGGCTTCAAATGTATCCGTACATTTGTCGATGTATGGCAGATATGAATATGGGCTTCAAATGTATCCGTACATTTGTTGATGTATGGCAGATATGAATATGGGCTTCAAATGTATCCGTACATTTGTTGATGTATGGCAGATATGAATATGGGCTTCAAATGTATCCGTACATTTGTCGATGTATGGCAGATATGAATATGGGCTTCAAATGTATCCGTACATTTGTCGATGTATGGCAGATATGAATATGGGCTTCAAATGTATCCGTACATTTGTCGATGTATGGCAGATATGAATATGGGCTTCAAATGTATCCGTACATTTGTTGATGTATGGCAGATATGAATATGGGCTTCAAATGTATCCGTACATTTGTCGATGTATGGCAGATATGAATATGGGCTTCAAATGTATCCGTACATTTGTCGATGTATGGCAGATATGAATATGGGCTTCAAATGTATCCGTACATTTGTCGATGTATGGCAGATATGAATATGGGCTTCAAATGTATCCGTACATTTGTGGATGTATGGCAGATATGAATATGGGCTTCAAATGTATCCGTACATTTGTCGATGTATGGCAGATATGAATATGGGCTTCAAATGTATCCGTACATTTGTCGATGTATGGCAGATATGAATATGGGCTTCAAATGTATCCGTACATTTGTCGATGTATGGCAGATATGAATATGGGCTTCAAATGTATCCGTACATTTGTTGATGTATGGCAGATATGTATATGGGCTTCAAATGTATCCGTACATTTGTTGATGTATGGCAGATATGAATAAGGTTTTCAAATGTAAAAAAGATGAAAATAGATGAAGACCTAATAAGGATCGAAAGAACATTCGCTCAAATCAGTTCGGACACAGCAGTTGAACTATTTCCTGAACCTCTCCAATATTTCCATGAAACATTGTTTGGCTTACCAAGAATCTGCTGAGGAATGGGTTTATGTAACCGGTAACCGCACGTGTCATCTCCATGGTTTTATTTCAGCTGGCATTCCTCCGGCCCCGTTCGGGACGGACTCGGCAGACTTCGTGTCTCTCCGGCCCCGTTCGGGACGGACTCGGCAGACTTCGTATTCCTCCGGCCCCGTTCGAGACGGCCTCGGCAGACTTCGTGTTCCTCCGGCCCCGTTCGAGACGGACTCGGCAGACTTCGTGTTCCTCCGGCCCCGTTCGAGACGGACTCGGAAGACTTCGTGTTCCTCCGGCCACGTTCGAACCGGACTCGGCAGACTTCGTGTTCCTCCGGCCCCGTTCGAGACGGACTCGGCAGACTTCGTGTTCTGCCGGCCCCGTTCGAGACGGACTCGGCAGACTTCGTGTTCCTCCGGCCCCGTTCGAGACGGACTCGGCAGACTTCGTGTTCCTCCGGCCCCGTTCGAGACGGACTCGGCAGACTTCGTGTTCCTCCGGCCCCGTTCGAGACGGACTCGGCAGACTTCGTGTTCCTCCGGCCCCGTTCGAGACGGACTCGGCAGACGTTCGCGTCTCTCTTGTTTGCCGAACCCGTTTTGAATGGGGTCGTGTGGAAAAAGCACCGAGGAGCATGCGCAATATGTATCCAAATCAAGAACAACTGCACACGTCACACATGTGCTTGTACATGTGTGCCTTTGCCGAGGCTTGTTTCATTAGTGTATCTTCTATATGAAGAAAAGTTTTATTGTCAGTGATTCAGCATTCACGCTCTTTAACAGTTAGCGGAAGAGTGGGAAGAGTG
The DNA here is from genome assembly GCA_035149815.1 of Branchiostoma lanceolatum. Lineage (NCBI taxonomy): Eukaryota > Metazoa > Chordata > Leptocardii > Amphioxiformes > Branchiostomatidae > Branchiostoma > Branchiostoma lanceolatum. The sequence continues at coordinate 172,152 of CM068866.1, forward strand.
GGAATTGATCAAACACTTATATGCTGTAACTGTCACATTTGTTTTGTGCTTATGTAACTTTTCTAACACTTGAAATTGTGCCGAGACGGTACAACTGCCGGTGATGCGGCCATTGCCATAGTTTCCAGATCGTTTGAAAGAAAACTAGGGGTCTGATAGCTACGCACTGAAAATAACCTGCATGGATATTCTTGATCTTGATTATTCCTATCCAAGCAAGTCACAGCTGATGATGCATGTCACTCCGCCAACCAGCTGCCTCCGTGGTCGTGGTAGGTAGGTAGGTACTCGACGTGCTTACGTGCGACGTGTTAATGATATGTTGAAGAAAAATGCCGATAAACAGACTGTACAAATGGCAAGAAAGCTGAGACAGTGCCGTGACGTCGCATTAAACAGTCAGACACTCCAAAGAAATAGTCAGGAGGAGTAGCGGTGGGTAAAATTGAACAAAAACAGTTGTAAGCCATTCGAGATGAAAATAACGAAGCAAAGATGCAGGACGATCAGTACAGATATTTGTACTCCCCCCTCTCATGCTAAGTTATTTGCGTAGATTAGATAAAGCTTGGCAAATGTTGAAGATTGAGAAGATAGTTGGTATCGGTCCAAAGTTCACCTTCGGGTTGCGCATGCGCTCTCATGTCAGGTTATTTACGTAGGTTAGATAGAGTAGATCATTGAAGGTAAGTAAATATCACTCACATCACCCCACCTTATGTCCCCGTTTACTAGTGTTCAGGTTTTAAGGTCACCCTTTCTCCAAACCATGATCATGCGAGGCACGTTCCCAAGTTTGCGACCTCAACTTGAGCAAAGAAACATTGCTGAAATCAAGGGGCATATTAAATTAACACGGTTGATTACGCTGTACGCAGAAGGGCATGCAGGCCCCCTTATAGATATCACTACCGCGGAAGGCCAGTTACAATCTGTTCTTTTCATGGATCTAAATTTTCGGAGGAAATTGTAGTTGTTTAAACCCTGGGGCCAGCACGGTGCGTGTTATTGTTGGGAGGCAGAATAAACGGGGAGTCTGGAAGGGGGTAAAACTGAGTGAGGCATCGTGGGAGTGATGATCACGCATAACGCCATATCCGTGGATGGAATTTAAGGCGAAAATGTCGATTTTTTAATTTCTTATTGAACAAAATAGAATTAATGCAGTTTGCGTCAATGGTTGAGTGAGTGTGTGTGTGTGTGTGTGTGTGTGTGTGTGTGTGTGTGAGTGAGTGAGTGAGTGAGTGAGTGAGTGAGTGAGTGAGTGAGTGAGAGTGAGTGAGAGTGAGTGAGTGAGTGAGAGTGAATGAGAGAATGAGTGAATGAGAGAATGAGAGAATGGGATGGCGAGTGAGAGGAAGAGGACGATAATGAGCAAGTGGACACAAAAGCCCGCCATGCCAGTTTCACGCTTATGTGCAAGGTTCTTGACTTGAAAACGTCAAATTGTATAACCGACCTGCTACACGATATGGACATTATAGATAAAGCAGGCGTCTTAACAGAGTGCGACCTTTCATTTTTGTACCCCTGGTGACCTTTTGCACACCGCCCGCTACCCCGGAACCTCCGTCTGTCTTAGGTCTCGGTCTTTCCAAGGAGGTGGTCTTTCCGGCAAGTGTCTCTTTCAGCGACTTAAGGATGTCTTCGGTTTCAGGGATCCCCACTAAGATGAAAGGAGTCGTCTGCTACGCTCCAGGTATGTTAAGCGTCAGGTACCGCCAGGTAACGTCATAGTAGCGTCAGGAACAACAGAAATGGCAGCAGAATCAGATGATGAGTAGCGGCAGAACTTCCCGTCGGCAGCTGCGAGACTTCTGTGACGTCTGTTCCCCGCATGTCTGGGTAGAACGAAGCTCTAAAATATCGCATTTTCGTCTCTCCACTGTGATATCTGCGTCCCATATGGACGGAGGGCGGGGCAGCCGGGCCTATAATGACGGTGGGTTATTATTAACCAGTAAACAAAGATGCACTTTGTACTTCGGTTGGCGACATCAACTTGCAATGCAACAAACACCCGTGGTTTGGGGGTCTAGGACCCTTCCAATAGCAATGCTTCAGAATAAAGGTTGTTGTGTTATGCCTAATCTTTGGATGATCTTGACTCGGAAAGTGCCCGGTTTATTCCGCATGTAGCGAGCACTTAAGTGTAGGGCAGGGAGGTTATGAAGACCTTCTTGTGCAGGGTGTTGACGTCGACAGCCACTCGAAAAAGTAGGGCAAGTCTACATGAGTACATTGTGCAGGGTAACGTCTGCTGGGCTGAGGTGTTGGGGAGAGTCCAAAGTCTTACAGCTAAATCGATCTAGGCTAATGTGAATCAACAATGCAGCAAATATACAAATGTAACAGGTTCCTTTGTCGGCACTGGACAACCGGTACGGAAGTGGTCGTCAGCACAGGGGCTCCAGTACTGAGACTTTCTTAGTACTGGAATTCCTGTGCTGGGCAGCTTAAGCTTCAGTACTGGGAACTCTCCTGTCAGGACTGGAAACCGAGTGTTGAGGCTACAGAAATCTATCTCTTAGTTGTCTTCCTGTAACTAACGTTACGTATAGTTTGCACACACAAAAAACAAGCTACTTTGCTGCACAGATAGATCACCTGCAAGCTGTCTACATGTAATCTATTGTTCGTAAAAACAACAAGCTACTTTGTCGCACACGTAGGAGTCTATAGTTGTCTTCCTGTATGTACTTTTGACGCGATGTTTGGAAGAAAAAGACCACAAATATAGACGATATTTCAAAAGTTGAACCAGCCGGATCGCAAATCCGTACTGGAACCCGAGTACCGAGGAAACTTCAGCTCTGGAAAACTAGTACCGAAACAAGATTCAGTTCTGAACGTCCAGTGCTGACGAAGCTTCGGTCCTGGAATAAAGCCGTTCCGTACTGGAATTCTTGTACGGAACTTCCTTCCGTACTGGGGCCGAGTATCGACGCCATTTTCTCTCAGTAAGGAAGTCCGTTACATTTGTATATTTGCTGCAGACATGGCCGGACTAACATTGAATATGGCTGCTCCGTTATCATGTTTACTTTTATAAGAATAATGCCTTGTGGTTGTGGTGTTTGATTATTTCCACATCCTGAGCGATATAATCGACCTTTTTCTGCCACTGAGGTGTAAGTCAATCTGACAAACAATAGTGTACGCACCATAGATGTGCAGTATAATTCCGGACTGTCACACACATATTCTTAAAGCCAGGTATGAGCTACATTAGGTTTGTCAACTGTATTCATACAATTGTTTTGAAACTTGTACCAACACCGGTGTGTCCCGCTGCACTGCAGGTGACTACCGCATGGAGGCGCTGGACGTGCCGGCGGTGGGGCCGGAGGAGGTGCTGGTGCGAGTGACGGCGGTGGGGATCTGCGCGGGGGACGCCAAGTGCTACGCCGGCGCGCCGCTCTTCTGGGGTGCGGTAAGGGGGAGGACAGGGGGAGGGGAGGACAGGGGGAGGACAGGGGGAGGACAGGGGGAGGGGAGGACAGGGGGAGGGGAGGACAGGGGGAGGGGAGGACAGGGGGAGGGGAGGGGGGAGGGTAAGGGGGAGGGGAGGGGGTGAGGGTGACGGCGGTGGGGATCTGCGCGGGGGACGCCAAGTGCTACGCCGGCGCGCCGCTCTTCTGGGGTGCGTGCTGTACGGAGATTATGGAGTGAATCAATCAATCAATCAATAATGGAATCAATCAATCAATCAAAGAATCACTCAATAAATCAATCCATCAATCTACGCCGGGACGCCGCTCTTCTGGGGTACGTGGTCAGCCACAGTTATCTGGAAATTAGAAGATGGAAGAATGAAAGAAGAAAGGGCGCTGTTAGAGCACAGTTTTAGTGCAACACCACTGTGGCTCCGTGGAATAACAATTTGAGAAAGGAATGGAGGAATGAGTGAGGAAAGAAAGGAATGAGTGATGAGTGAGTGAAGGAATGGATGGATAGATGAACAAATTGATAAAAAAAGCTGTTGTATTCTTGCGTAGGAAAGGGTGTGCGCGTGGGGTGCTAGGTTAGGACTCTCGCACTGAAGACCTGTCGGTAACAGAACACTTCAAGCAGCTCAAGTGAAACGCACGTTGTCAGTGACGCAGTGACTTGCGATGCACTTAGTTCAAGTATACTCCTAATATGGCCCTCGTGTCTCAAGTTGTCAACCTGATACTACAGAAATAGGACGGATTAAACGTGACCCGTTTCCATCACTCAGACCGAAATGTTATGCCGTTTGCTAGATGCCGATCAAATAAAGGCTAGGGTTGTGCAGGTTTTGCCAGCGTCAGTCGGGTAGCACCCCCCCCCCCCCCATGATTGGTATAAACTTGTCTGATATGACGTTCCTGGTATTCTCGTTCCCAGGCGACAAGGACCGCGAGCCGTACTGCCAGCCGCCCATCGTCCCTGGGCACGAGTTCATCGGCGAGGTGGTGGCGCTGGGACCAGGTACGGTAGCCCAGAAGTACATTAGAGCTGGGACCAGGTACGGTAGCCCAGAAGTACATAAGTGCTGGGACCAGGTACGGTAGCCCAGAAGTACATTAGAGCTGGAACCAGGTACGGTAGCCCAGAAGTACATTAAAGCTGGGACCAGGTACGGTAGCTCATAAGTATATTTACCGGTGGATCTAGGTATGTCAGCTTACAAAAATACATAACCGCTTGACCCAGGTACGGTAGCTCATAAGAACATTAAAGCTTGGACCAGGTACAGTAGCCCATAAGTACATTGCCGCTAGGACCAGGTAAGGTAGCCCAATAGTACATTAGCGCGAGGACCAGATACAATAGCCCACAATTACAATGGATTACAACTCCACACTATGACGCTGACCTTGACCTTGCCCTGCAGGCGCTGCGGAGAAGTTCTCCCTGGAGCTAGGGGACCAGGCTATCGCGGAGAGCATCGCCCCCTGCTGGAGGTGCCGGTACTGCACCAGGGGGACGTATCACATGTGTACGTGCTGTTATATATACATAGTGCCATATCTATGCACATGTGCACGTGCTGCTATATAGTATATGTACACCATGTTAGTACGTGCTGTTATATATGATATATGTACCACATGTTTATGTGCTTACATGTGCCATATATGTGCCACATGTGCATGTGCTGCTATTCATGATATATATGTACCACATGTGCATGTGCTGTTATGTAGAATTCTAAATGGCAACATCGCAACACCATTGTCATCAGAGCTTTCGTAACTTGGAAAAATTAATGTTCTTATTGATACCTAGGTTAATTATTTTCCATCGGTTTTCTTTTCAGGCATGCCACACGACATCTACGGCTTTCACCAGCGGACTCCGGGTACGTATGGCGAGTTAAGGACTTCAGTAAAGCAGTTCCGTTTTTATTCCCTCACTTTGTGCGTAAGGAATTAAGACCGGTGTTCGCCGTGGTCTGACTCGGTTCGTCTTGCCCGTTGCAGGTGCGATGGCGGGATACATGAAGTACATATCGGACAGCATCGTTCACAAGGTGGGCTGAACTCGAGTCGCTTTGTAAATCATCTGTGTGAAATATGTGAGACAATATTTGCTTTTTGTGTCCGCATGTATTAAATAAACGTATCTAACAATAAAAGATGCAAGATCTACATGTACGTGACAGCCAGCTATGTTCGTGTCCTGTCGTTGTTAACACTTCGCACTATGGCGGCATTTCCCGTGTCCTGTCGTTGTTAACACTTCGCACTATGGCGGCATTTCCCGTGACCTGTCGTTGTTAATACTTCGCACTATGGCGGCATTTCCCGTGTCCTGTCGTTGTTAATACTTCGCGCTATGGCGGCATTTCCCGTGACCTGTCGTTGTTAACACTTCGCACTATGGCGGCATTTCCCGTGTCCTGTCGTTGTTAACACTTCGCACTATGGCGGCATTTCCCGTGTCCTGTCGTTGTTAATACTTCGCGCTATGGCGGCATTTCCCGTGACCTGTCGTTGTTAACACTTCGCACTATGGCGGCATTTCCCGTGTCCTGTCGTTGTTAACACTTCGCACTATGGTGGCATTTCCCGTGTCCTGTCGTTGTTAACACTTCGCACTATGGCGGCATTTCCCGTGACCTGTCGTTGTTAACACTTCGCACTATGGCGGCATTTCCCGTGTCCTGTCGTTGTTAACACTTCGCACTATGGCGGCATTTCCCGTGTCCTGTCGTTGTTAACACTTCGCACTATGGCGGCATTTCCCGTGTCCTGTCGTTGTTAACACTTCGCACTATGGCGGCATTTCCCGTGACCTGTCGTTGTTAACACTTCGCACTATGGCGGCATTTCCCGTGTCCTATCGTTGTTAACACTTCGCACTATGGCGGCATTTCCCGTGTCCTATCGTTGTTAACACTTCGCACTATGGCGGCATTTCCCGTGTCCTATCGTTGTTAACACTTCGCACTATGGCGGCATTTCCCGTGACCTGTCGTTGTTAACACTTCGCACTATGGCGGCATTTCCCTTGTCCTGTCGTTGTTAACACTTCGCACTATGGCGGCATTTCCCGTGTCCTGTCGTTGTTAACACTTCGCACTATGGCGGCATTTCCCGTGACCTGTCGTTGTTAACGCTCGGCACTATGGCGGCATTTCCCTTGTCCTGTCGTTGTTAACACTTCGCACTATGGCGGCATTTCCCGTGTCCTGTCGTTGTTAACACTTCGCACTATGGCGGCATTTCCCGTGTCCTGTCGTTGTTAACACTTCGCACTATGGCGGCATTTCCCGTGACCTGTCGTTGTTAACGCTCGGCACTATGGCGGCATTTCCCTTGTCCTGTCGTTGTTAACACTTCGCACTATGGCGGCATTTCCCGTGTCCTGTCGTTGTTAACACTTCGCACTATGGCGGCATTTCCCGTGACCTGTCGTTGTTAACGCTCGGCACTATGGCGGCATTTCCCGTGACCTGTCGTTGTTAACACTTCGCACTATGGCGGCATTTCCCGTGTCCTGTCGTTGTTAACACTTCGCACTATGGCGGCATTTCCCGTGTCCTGTCGTTGTTAACACTTCGCACTATGGCGGCATTTCCCGTGTCCTGTCGTTGTTAACACTTCGCGCTATGGCGGCATTTCCCGTGTCCTGTCGTTGTTAACACTTCGCACTATGGCGGCATTTCCCGTGTCCTGTCGTTGTTAAGACTTAATTCGCACTATGGCGGCATTTCCCGTGACCTGTCGTTGTTAACACTTCGCACTATGGCGGCATTTCCCGTGACCTGTCGTTGTTAACACTTCGCACTATGACGGCATTTCCCGTGTCCTGTCCTTGTTAACACTTCGCACTATGACGGCATTTCCCGTGTCCTGTCCTTGTTAACACTTCGCACTATGACGGCATTTCCCGTGTCCTGTCGTTGTTAATACTTCGCACTATGACGGCATTTCCCGTGTCCTGTCGTTGTTAACACTTCGCACTATGGCGGCATTTCCCGTGACCTGTCGTTGTTAACACTTCGCACTATGGCGGCATTTCCCGTGTCCTGTCGTTGTTAAGACTTAATTCGCACTATGGCGGCATTTCCCGTGACCTGTCGTTGTTAATACTTCGCACTATGGCGGCATTTCCCGTGACCTGTCGTTGTTAATACTTCGCACTATGGCGGCATTTCCCGTGTCCTGTCGTTGTTAATACTTTGCACTATGGCGGCATTCCCCCCAAAGGTGCCGAAATCCGTGCCTCCTTACCAAGCCGCCTTCATCGAGCCGCTGGCCTGTGCCATTCACGCCGTGGAGAGGGGGGAGATCCAGTTCCGGGATGTGGTGGTGGTCTCAGGCTGCGGCCCCCTCGGCCTCGGAATGGTAGCGGCCGCCAAACAGAAGAGCCCCGCCAAACTGATTGCGCTGGATCTCTTCGACTGGAAGGTAGCTGGGTTTTTGGTGAACAGAGTAACGAAGTTTTGAAATTGTAACTCATGAAGATCGAATTGTGTGATCTGCAGAATCTACAATTGAAAATGAAAGTCCAACTACAGCTTTTCAATGAAGAAAGAGTATTCTGTGATAATCGTTTCTTTCTCCTTGAAACAGCCTGGAAATTTGTAGAAAATGCAGCAAAATCTACCAGCATCCTTTTTTCGAAGGTGCCAACTATACGATAGCCCAGAAGTACATTACCGCTGGGAGTAGCTACCAAACGTTTTAGCATTACTACTGTAACGGAACTTCGTCGCCTAACAAGCTCCTACCTTTTCCGGGTTCTCCAGTTGGAGGTCGCCAAGAAGTGCGGCGCTGACGTCATCCTGAACCCGGGAAAGTGTGACGTCATAGCGGAAGTGAAGAAGATGACGGACGGATACGGATGTGACGTATACATCGAGGCCTCGGGCAGCCCTGTCTCCGTCAAGCAGGGGTCGGTGTAAAATCTGATTGATAACTACGTCATGTTCATCCGTGACAAATTTATTTCGTCCGGTTGATAAATTACTGGAATAAAAATTACAATTCACAACCAGAAAGTTACAGCAGCCTCAGGCCAGTAACCGAGATGGGGGTAGGGGGGGGGGGGATAGGCTCCGTCACGTGTGGGACCGCATTCTTCACACTGCAGCAGCGACACCTAGCTGCAGTGCGGAGTAGAACATGTCAGTATCGCCCTGAGGAAGGTGATAGACGGCTGTTGTAGCGTTTTGGTTGGGAATTACGTAATGTACGCGTCTTCCCTCGAAGCCGTCCTTACGTTTCATTGAGTCCGATAGTGTAAGTCGTGGGGTTTTCTTCTTCTTGGTCCTCCCATCATCATGAGGTGAAGTAAGATGAACCCCCATAGAAGTTGATTTGTGCCGGTAGGCAACCTTGTAGATAGCTACACATAACATTTATCCTATAATGCAATATTGATGCATGAATCTTATATGTTTGAACAAACTTAAACTATCTATGATGAAGGTTTTGATATTCTTTCAGTTAAGTCTTCTTTTTTTCCACGTTCGTCACTTTTGTGGTGATTTCCTTGCTCCCCCCCCCCCCCCCCACTCTACATGATCGCTAACCCACTGCCTCTAAACGGCTACGGGACTACCTTTAACTTTTCCCTCCCCCCACACTGCACATGATCGCTAACCCACTGCCTCCAAACGGCTACGGGACTACCTTTAACTTTTCCCACTCCCCAGACTACACATGATCACTAACCCACTGTCTCCAAACGGCTACGGGACTACCTTTAACCTTTTCCCTCCCCCCACACTGCACATGATCGCTAACCCACTGTCTCCAAACGGCTACGGGACTACCTTTAACTTTTCCCTCTCCCCAGCCTGCACATGATCACTAACCCACTGCCCTCAAACGGCTACGGGACTACCTTTAACTTTTCCCTCCCCCCAGCCTGCACATGATCACTAACCCACTGCCCTCAAACGGCTACGGGACTACCTTTAACCTTTTCCCTCCCCCCAGCCTGCACATGATCACTAACCCACTGTCTCCAAACGGCTACGGGATTAACCTTTAACCTTTCCCTCCCCCCAGCCTGCACATGATCACTAACCCACTGTCTCCAAACGGCTACGGGATTAACCTTTAACCTTTCCCTCCCCCCAGCCTGCACATGATCACTAACCCACTGCCTCCGAACGGCTACGGGACTACCTTTAACCTCTTCCCTCCTCCCAGACTGCACATGATCACTAACCCACTGCCTCCAAACGGCTACGGGACTACCTTTAACCTTTCCCTCCCCCCAGCCTGCACATGATCACTAACCCACTGCCTCCGAACGGCTACGGGACTACCTTTGACCTTTTCCCTCCCCCCAGCCTGCACATGATCACTAACCCACTGCCTCCGAACGGCTACGGGACTACCTTTGACCTTTTCCCTCCCCCCACACTGCACATGATCGCTAACCCACTGCCTCCAAACGGCTACGGGACTACCTTTAACCTTTCCCTCCCCCCAGCCTGCACATGATCACTAACCCACTGCCTCCGAACGGCTACGGGACTACCTTTAACCTTTTCCCTCCCCCCAGCCTGCACATGATCACTAACCCACTGCCTCCAAACGGCTACGGGGCTACCTTTAACCTTTTCCCTCCCCCCAGCCTGCACATGATCACTAACCCACTGCCTCCAAACGGCTACGGGGCTACCTTTAACCTTTGCCCTCCCCCCAGCCTGCACATGATCACTATTAAACCCACTGCCCCCAAACGGCTACGGGACTTAAAACTTTAACCTTTCCCTCCCCCCAGCCTGCACATGATCACTAACCCACTGCCTCCGAACGGCTACGGGACTACCTTTAACCTTTTCCCTCCCCCCAGCCTGCACATGATCACTAACCCACTGCCTCCAAACGGCTACGGGGCTACCTTTAACCTTTTCCCTCCCCCCAGCCTGCACATGATCACTAACCCACTGCCTCCAAACGGCTACGGGGCTACCTTTAACCTTTGCCCTCCCCCCAGCCTGCACATGATCACTATTAAACCCACTGCCCCCAAACGGCTACGGGACTTAAAACTTTAACCTTTCCCTCCCCCCAGCCTGCACATGATCGCCAAGCTCGGCACGTTTGTGGAGTACAGCGTCTTTAAGAACGAGACTTCCGTGGACTGGACCATCATCGGGGACACCAAAGGTGCGACATGCCGATGTCCTCTGTCTTCTGGGGATAATGTTAGAATCAAATTCTCGGTTATTTGCGTTTTGTTAGATAGAACCCATGTAAAAGTCCGATCCTTTATTTATCTTATTTTTTCAGAACTGAACATTCACGGCGGCCACTTGGGTAAGTACAGCAATCTTATCTTCGGATATCCCACAGAAAACACGTCTGCACTCATAGCCGTGTGTATTCTACATATTCAGTGTGCAGATGGTACCTTCATGTTTCTAACATCGCTAGAAATCACATCCAAAGCGCCCGCTACGTTTTGTTCCGCAGGGTACAACACCTACCCGCCCGCTTACCTTGTTGTTTTGTTCCGCAGGGTACAATACCTCCCCGCCCGCTTACCTTGTTGTTTTGTTCCGCAGGCTACAACACCTCCCCGCCCGCTTACCTTGTTGTTTTGTTCCGCAGGGTACAACACCTCCCCGCCCGCTTACCTTGTTGTTTTGTTCCGCAGGCTACAACACCTCCCCGCCCGCTTACCTTGTTGTTTTGTTCCGCAGGCTACAACACCTCCCCGCCCGCTTACCTTGTTGTTTTGTTCCGCAGGGTACAACACCTCCCCGCCCGCTTACCTTGTTGTTTTGTTCCGCAGGGTACAACACCTCCCCGCCCGCTTACCTTGTTGTTTTGTTCCGCAGGCTACAACACCTACCCGCCCGCTTACCTTGTTGTTTTGTTCCGCAGGCTACAACACCTACCCGCCCGCTTACCTTGTTGTTTTGTTCTGCAGGGTACAACACCTCCCCGCCCGCTTACCTTGTTGTTTTGTTCCGCAGGCTACAACACCTCCCCGCCCGCTTACCTTGTTGTTTTGTTCCGCAGGCTACAACACCTCCCCGCCCGCTTACCTTGTTGTTTTGTTCCGCAGGGTACAACACCTACCCGCCCGCTTACCTTGTTGTTTTGTTCCGCAGGGTACAACACCTCCCCGCCCGCTTACCTTGTTGTTTTGTTCGGCAGGCTACAACACCTCCCCGCCCGCTTACCTTGTTGTTTTGTTCTGCAGGCTACAACACCTCCCCGCCCGCTTACCTTGTTGTTTTGTTCCGCAGGCTACAACACCTCCCCGCCCGCTTACCTTGTTGTTTTGTTCCGCAGGCTACAACACCTCCCCGCCCGCTTACCTTGTTGTTTTGTTCCGCAGGCTACAACACCTCCCCGCCCGCTTACCTTGTTGTTTTGTTCCGCAGGCTACAACACCTCCCCGCCCGCTTACCTTGTTGTTTTGTTCCGCAGGCTACAACACCTACCCGCCCGCTTACCTTGTTGTTTTGTTCTGCAGGGTACAACACCTCCCCGCCCGCTTACCTTGTTGTTTTGTTCCGCAGGCTACAACACCTCCCCGCCCGCTTACCTTGTTGTTTTGTTCCGCAGGCTACAACACCTCCCCGCCCGCTTACCTTGTTGTTTTGTTCCGCAGGGTACAACACCTACCCGCCCGCTTACCTTGTTGTTTTGTTCCGCAGGCTACAACACCTCCCCGCCCGCTTACCTTGTTGTTTTGTTCGGCAGGCTACAACACCTCCCCGCCCGCTTACCTTGTTGTTTTGTTCTGCAGGCTACAACACCTACCCGCCCGCTTACCTTGTTGTTTTGTTCCGCAGGGTACAACACCTACCCGCCCGCTTACCTTGTTGTTTTGTTCCGCAGGCTACAACACCTCCCCGCCCGCTTACCTTGTTGTTTTGTTCCGCAGGGTACAACACCTACCCGCCCGCTTACCTTGTTGTTTTGTTCCGCAGGCTACAACACCTCCCCGCCCGCTTACCTTGTTGTTTTGTTCGGCAGGCTACAACACCTCCCCGCCCGCTTACCTTGTTGTTTTGTTCCGCAGGGTACAACACCTACCCGCCCGCTTACCTTGTTGTTTTGTTCCGCAGGCTACAACACCTCCCCGCCCGCTTACCTTGTTGTTTTGTTCCGCAGGGTACAACACCTACCCGCCCGCTTACCTTGTTGTCTTGTTCCGCAGGCTACAACACCTCCCCGCCCGCTTACCTTGTTGTTTTGTTCCGCAGGGTACAACACCTCCCCGCCCGCTTACCTTGTTGTTTTGTTCCGCAGGCTACAACACCTCCCCGCCCGCTTACCTTGTTGTTTTCTTCCGCAGGCTACAACACCTACCCGAAGGCCATCTCTATGCTGGCAAACAAAGAGCTGCCGATAGACGTGAGTACCCAGAAACTCTGCTGTGGTGTAACAGTAGGGCTGTTAAACATCCGATAGACGTGAGTACACAGAAACTCTGCTGTGGTGTAAGTTGTCAGTAGGGCTGTTAAAGATCCGATAGACGTGAGTACCCAGAGGGAAGGGAGTAGATGCTAGTACTGGCCTTTCCAAATTAGATCCAGTTGCTTGAGTAACTTCTATTCGGCCTATCTCATTACCTTCTGTGTCAAACCTTCTGTGTCAAACCTTCATCATGATATGAACACAATGGATATCCATGAGTAAATATCAGTGGGTATTGCATACATTAGATTGTTATTCACCCAGAAAGTCAATATGCAGTCTGACTGAACACTTTTCTAAACATTTTTGTGACCTCCATTTTTACTACTTCCGGTGCCGTTTTCCCAGGACATCATCACGCATCAGCTCCCCCTAGCGGACGTGGTGAAGGGCATCGACTTCGTGAACAGCAGCAGTGAGTCCATCAAGGTCGTGCTCATCCCGGAGTGAAACTACACATAATCTGTAACGTCATCAAAGGTCGTGCTGATTCTGAAGTGAACCTACACACGATCTGTAACGTCATCAATGGTCGTGCTAATCCCGTAGTGAACCTACACACAATCTGTAACGTCATCAAAGGTCGTGCTGATCCCGGATTGAAAGTACACATATTCTGTAACGTCATCAAATCCGTGTTCATTCCGAAATGCAACTACACACAACCTGTAACGTCATCAAAGTCGTGTTCGGCGGGACTTGGGAAGGGAATGACCTTCAGCACCAAGGACATTGTAATGTCACATCTTCCAAAACCAGCTGCACGCTTGGAACTAGTTCTTGCTGCAAGATGTAAAATTGAGGAATCATTGTAATTTGGGCGGGTTTACAATGAGTCACCAAAGCTATTGTATAGTTGATTTAGGTACATACAACGTTATACTAAATAAAACACACTTGAACAAGTCTACAGAAATATCGGGCTGCTGGTGGAATAGGTGGGAATATCAACGATGCTCTTGAGTAATAATGGTAAAGAAAAATGACGAAGCAAAGGGTAAATCTCACCTTTTATTCCTGTCAAAATTTGCTTGTAAAAATGCTGTTACCCTATTCCATCTTAGAATACAGAGAGAAGTTTTCAGGTCAACTTATAACAAGTTCACGTTAATACCTCTGTATTGATATATAATTCTATGAGGCAGATGTGTACAATTTTGCACGTCAACATTAGATTCTGAATATATATAGACATCTTAATGACATTCACCTTACAAATATGATTACAAATTAATACAAAGACATTGTGCGTTGCATCAAGTTGAATGTTAAGACTCAAATATCAGTTTGGTGATCAGGTAGTCACTAAGGTTGGCAAGTACCTGTTGTCAGGCATACATTAACCCCCCAAGTGTTACCCCACATTAGAAGTTATCATTAGCCCTGGATATGAGAAGGGTTAAACCTGCAATACTTCCCAACGTTTTCTGCCTCACTCTGGGTGTGCTGAACCCATCTGATTGTCAAATTGTGGCTTTTTCTTATAAAACCTGATTTCTAGGTAACAGGACTTGATATTTTCCAATCTTCCAAAGATCAGAATTCTTCAGTCCAAATGTTGCATTGTTATGCACTGCAGATAGTTCAAGGTAGCAATTCATGGTTCACAGACATGGAAAGTAGCAATTCATGGCTCACAGACATGGAAAAGTAGCAATTCATGGTTCACAGACATGGAAAGTAGCGATTCATGGTTCACAGACATGGAAAGTAGCAATTCATGGCTCACAGACATGGAAAAGTAGCAATTCATGGTTCACAGACATGGAAAAGTAGCAATTCATGGCTCACAGACATGGAAAAGTAGCAATTCATGGTTCACAGACATGGAAAAGTAGCAATTCATGGCTCATGATGCTCAAAACTTATCAAAACATTCCTGAACTATATCATCCCTCGCTCATATGTCTGTCGTTGCAACCTGACATAGTGACAGTCCATTTTGAGAAAGCAAGATCCGATGACATCCCAATGGAAACAATTTGTAGAAACTTGACAAAAATAACTTGAATTCATCACATCATCAACTTTTTCACCACAAAAAAGTCACCAAGATCTGAAAACTGACACACATTGAAATCTCATTGATGAATATGTCAATGTTTCATCTTTACAAATAGGAGATATTACATGTACCTACATGTAATTAAACCCTAACCAACGTTACATTGCAGAATCCTAGCTAAGCTAAATTACTAAATAGCAATTTTGGTGAAAATGTAGAAAATATTAAAAAAGTAAAAATCAACTGAAAGAGAATAAGGAACTGGCAAGCTAAAAGCATAGACTCTGCACTAAAAACTATCTAACATGTCTACAAGACAACTCTAAAAGCAGCAGATCTTAGTCATATTGCAACGGTCTGGAGTAAAACATAGGAATGGAACTGTTTCATGTAACATTCACAAACACTTAACCAACATTGGGAATGTGATATTTGAAGATTCCTGAGAACGTTCTGTTAAATGCAATTCTTTAAGCAAAATTCAATTTATATAACAAAAATGCATTCACAATTCCCAACAATTGTACATCTCAGTATCATGACATTGCAGCATTACTTCACTGGAAGACTCAAGAATGTCTTAAGCCGTCCCAATTTTCCATGGTTTTCAGAGTTCAGAAGCTGAGCAGGAAGACAAGATAAAAACAGGGCTGGGAGGAGGCCTTGGCTCTGCCTACATCCGCTGATCTCTAAAGCTGTAAGGACAGATTCCCCTCAGACTCTGTTTGCATGTTGACCTTCCAGGCCAGAGTGGTGACACCTTAAGACTCCGAGTTAACAAGTTAAGACATGACCAGAGTGGTGACACCTTAAGACTCCGAGTTAACAAGTTAAGACATGACCAGAGTGGTGACACCTTAAGACTCCAAGTTAAGACACGACCAGAGTGGTGATATCTTAAGACTCCAAGTTAAGACACGACCAGAGTGGTCACACCTTAAGACTGAGTCGCCAAGTTAAGACACGACCAGAATGGTGATATCTTAAGACTCTAAGTTAAGACACGACCAGAGTGGTGATATCTTAAGACTCCAAGTTAAGACACGACCAGAGTGGTGATATCTTAAGACTCCAAGTTAAGACACGACCAGAGTGGTGATATCTTAAGACTCCAAGTTAAGACATAACCAGAGTGGTGACATTTTAAGATTCCAAGTTAAGACATAACCAGAGTGGTGACACCTTAAGACTCCAAGTTAAGACATAACCAGAGTGGTGACATCTTAGGACCCTAAATTAAAACATGACCAAAGTGGTGACACCTTCAGACTCCAAGTTAAGACATGACCAAAGTGGTGACACCTTAAGACTCCAAGTTAAGACATGACCAGAGTGGTGACATCTTAGGACTCCAAGTTAAGACACGACCAGAGTGGTGACATCTTAGGACTCCAAGTTAAGACATGACCAGAGTGGTTACACCTTAAGACTCCAAGTTAAGACATGACCAGAGTGGTTACATCTTAAGATTCCATGTAAAGACATGACCAGAGTGGTTACATCTTAAGATTCCAAGTTAAGACATGACCAGAGTGGTTACACCTTAAGACTCCAAGTTAAGACATGACCAGAGTGGTTACATCTTAAGATTCCATGTAAAGACATGAACAGATTGATGACATCTTAAGACTCCAGTTTAAGACACGACCAGAGTTGAAGCCATGTCGGAAGACTCCTGGAGGAGAGGCTGCGTTTCCTGACCCTTGACCTGACCTTTGTCCCTCCGTCTGCGCTGCATGTAAACAGCGCCCCCTACCGCTGCGCAGATGAGCAGCAGACAGCCGACCACGGCCAGCGCGGCCGAGCCCGACGCAGGTTTGCTGCCGTCCTGAGACGTCACATCCTTAAGGAAGGAGCGGAACGCCTCGACTCTGACACTTGGGCCGGCGCTGTCCAGGGAAGTCCTGCTGTTGTGGGCGGTCGCAAAATAAGGACGCTCCTGGGTAAGAAACAAGATCAACTTTACGAAAAGCTTTCCAGGTTTGCTTAGCACAACTACATAACACACGTTTGTAAAGTTGACTTCAGTAAGCGGGCTGAATGCTGGAGGAAAATACTGAACAGCAGCCAGTAGAACAAGTGCAAATATGCAAAAAGAAATGCATGTTGTGTTAAGATACTTAAGGTTTGATTTAATCAGCTACATAACTACACACACACGCACACACACACACACACACACACACACATGAACCTCCCTGACCTCAGTGGGACACTCCACGGGTTCCCCGATGTGCCAGTCCGTCCGCTTCGACCCGACCGGCTCCAGCTGGGGATAGGAAACAGGTTCAGTGTCCGACCAGAACGTGTTCTAATATTCATCCGTTGTTCCCAAAGTATGCACTGAGGAGTTATGCTTAGGTCCAAATTCGAAAAAGGGGCCCGGCTGGGTAGAACGTACCATGTTGTTCCAGAGTGCTGGTGCTATATATATACAGTAAGGTACCATGTCGATTGTTGTTATGTACATAATAACGTACCATGTTGATTATTGTTATGTAATATACTATATTGTTGTTATGTATATAATACCATGTAGATTGTTGTTATGTATATAATATCGTACCATGGTTATTTGTTGCTATGTATATAATAACGTACCATGTTGTTCCAGAGTGCTGGTGCTATATATATACAGTAAGGTACCATGGTTATTTGTTGCTATGTATATAATAACGTACCATGTTGTTCCAGAGTGCTGGAGCTATATATATACAGTAAGGTACCATGGTTTTTTGTTGATATGTATATAATAACGTACCATGTTGTTCCAGAGTGCGGATGCGGCCGCGGCGTGAGCCTTCAGACCGAAGTGGAAACAGTCCGGAGCAAAGTACGACCGGTCGTAGTCTCCGCTCTGGGGAACAAACACAACAAACATGTCTAAGTAACAAACACAACAAACATCTCTTAGCAACACAACAAAAACAAATCTCTTAGCAACAAACACAACAAACATCTCTTAGCAACAAACACAACAAAAACAACATCTCTTAGCAACAAACACAACAAACATCTCTTAGCAACAAACACAACAAAAACAACATCTCTTAGCAACAAACATCACAACAATAAGGATAACAATGCCAAGAATAAAGCCAAGTGGTACAATTATCAGTTTTTTTTGTAACAAAACATTACCAGGGAGAGAATTGTGAGGGAGTGGTGGGATGGTATGAAAGCAGGGTTTCTCACCCTTGCACGGTGTGGAGTTAAAGAGAATTTAAGTTAAAATGGGGCATTCTAAGGCTTGAATGAAGGGAAATTAGAGTCAGACAGGTCAACGTTGAAGACTGTAGCCACATGTGACCTAGTACTTATAGTAAGTAGCATCCCGACAGTTTTATGTTTGTCAGAGAATCCGCTCCCCAGGGTAAGGGGGCGCATGGTCAGGGCATGAAGGCGCTCCGCCCCTGTTATCCTCTTTAGACAGAACCCTGAGTAGACAAAATGTGACGTTACCTCGGTTCTGGGCAGCTTGGTCTCCTGCAGGAAGGGCTGGACCACAACGGTGAAGTCATCTCGGTCGTCATAGCGACCGCTAGCTACCAGCCGATTGGTCACAGACTGCGGGAAGATGTGTGGGAGAGAGAACGATTGAAGATGGCAGGTAACAATCCTCTCAATAGCAGGCAAAAGAGGACTGTACATGTAAAAATATGAAGAAAAAATTCACTTTTGAGTAAAATAGCTGGCAGAGTCTTGAGTTGTACAGAACAACATGTTAGACTTTCACACAGGAGGCTTTCCTTGTAAATTGCACCCATTCTGAACTATCCAAGCTACTGCCATGTTTGGAACATGAAGCTGCACCTTACCATGTAGCGCATGTTGACTGCCTGAATCTCGGCTAGTTCATTCTCAGTAGCGAAACTCACACAGCGGCACAGGAAACTGCAGCAGACAGAAGGAAATTGTGTGAAAATGTAACATGAACTCATTAATAAGTTACTGTATACTTGCAAAATGCTTGTTTTTCACAAAATACAATTGTTGATGTTAAAACTAAAATTTAATATAGGAAATCAAAATGCACATGACAGGAAGTCTGAACCATAAAAGATTTGATTTTGTTTGAGACTTACAAGTGCAGCACGTCGCAGACGAAGGTTCTCTGCAGCTTTGAGATTTCCACAACGTCCATGACAGTAACCACGTTTACAAAGGTCCTTGGCAACTGTACACAAACAAACAATCATCACGGTCACCACGTTTACTATGTTTCGTGGGCCACATTGTTCGCTTTCATTTCGCAATGCACAAAATGTTGACATGGTTGTACTTGGCAAGTCCTGTATAGGTATGAAAAAGTCTAGAATTTGTGTAGGTCTCAGGTCTTTTTGTTGCACCACAGATAGTTGTTTAAACCCATGCAACAGGGTCCAACCCGGGTCTGGCCGTGACCCGGCAAACGCCGTCTTAGAAAAACCTGCGCAGAACAGGTGCGCATAGAGCTCTGCGGTTCGACTGACATGATCATGCCGAAACATGGACAAATCTTTTGGACAGCAGAGGTTAGAAGAAACACCAGGGATGATATTTTCACCTAAGATGCTTTCAGCACCCTGCTTTAACACTCAGAACTACCGTGGCCTGTACTCACCTCCTGATGAAGAATGTCCAGTGCTGCTTGAATGTTTTCCACATACTTTTCAGGACTCCTCCTTTCCTGTAAAAGACATTGAACAAAGATTGTTGATTAAGTCAAATAAAGCAAGAAACAATACTCTAAAAAGATACAACATGTACAGAAGCACCAGGCTGAGCTCATTAACCTATAGCTACTATGAGCTGTAAAAAGAATCTACAACAAGGTTGAAATCTTGAATTAGTATTGAAGAACTCGTGACACAATTTTCCCCCACCTTGTCTTCGCAGTAGTCACAGAGGTCATTCCCACCGATGAGCAAGGTCACCACCTTCCAGTCATGGTCAAAGTCAATGTGCTGGAGAGTATCATAGTACAATTTTTTCAATGTGCTGGGGATCAAGTTACAACAATATCTAATCAACATTATCAATGTGCGGGGGGATGGTAAAAAAATGCAAGGATTTTCATAAATCATATCAAGATCTAGAAACTACAAAGTAGTCTACATAACAAATCATGTATACAATCAGCTGTAGTTGATATTAACTAGATCTGCGGCGTGTCCCACCTCACAAGCCTTGATGAGGTCCACCAGCCTGCGCGCCTGCCCGGCCATGTCCCTGCAGAGGGGGAGGTGGGGGGGGCGGGGGGGGGTAAGGTCAACTGGAGTGATATTGAGCGCATACTTCAATCTGTACTTATTTTCAACCTAACTCTGTATTTCATGACTCTGTGCACTATGCTAAATATATTATATCAGACTTATCTTATAAATGATGTGTAACAACATGCTGCACTTGATACATACAGAACAATATTGGCAACATAAAATAATGTTGCCATGGCAACGGTGGTGTCTGTTAATGTTTTCTTTTTTTAGCCCACATGCAAATAAGGACCTCGCATAAATCATATCAGTTGATCACCCTCTCTACCCAAATAACACAAGTTGTCCAATACATGAAAGTCTCGTCATCACAAAAAAGGATATCGTACCATTTCCTCATACATTATGTAAATGAAGCCCTAATATGCAAGATGTGTCTTATAGTGGCCACATTTACATGACTTCCAAATGGTGCAAGAAAGAAATCCCCATCATTTACCAATATGGATTTATAGTATTTTGTCATTTATTATGCAAATTAGATAATAATTTTCATAATTGATATCTATCGATATTTATGTCCTTCTCAGTTACATATGCCATGTGTTTGAGAGTCCTACATGTATAATGGAATGCAGCTGATTTATAAACTGTCCTCCATAATTATGCAAATCAGATATGGATTTGCATAATTACCATGTGATTATGTAAATCATCACTTCAGCTATCTATGCACCAAAAATTATAACGATCCGTCAGCCCCTTCTTGCGTTATTTTCTTTCAAAGTTTGAGACAAAATCAGCTCCTGCAATGCCAAAGAAAGCCGATAGGGGGTCCAAATCTACAGGACATATTTTCCTAACAAAGATCTATCCACCACTAAGAAATCATGACCATAGCATGTTCAGAACACGAGATTAGAAAAGCGAAAGTTCCCCTGCAGTACCAAAGAAAGTGGCTAGGGGGCCCAAAATCCAATCATTTCAAGGTCCCACACAGACCTACCCACCTACAAAATATGAAGACAATACATCCAGGCATTCTTGAGTTATCGTCCCATGGACTTTCACATTCCTGTGCAATTGCTAGAATTCTTGCAAACTGTACACAATATATATTCCAATTTGGCTCGCCCCTTAGGCGTCGACAAAAAGTGCAGAAAAGTTAACAGAGGCAAAAGAAACGAGCCCAAGTCCAAAGTCCCCTCGGCCCTTACCCCGAGACTGCGCCCGCCACCGCCTGGTCCAGCTGAGCATTGCCGCTGTCGGGGCCGCCGCTACCCGTCGCGAAACCCACGATCTCGGGGTTAAACTTCTTCAGGATGTCTGAAACAGGGAAGTTGGTTCAGAAACCTCAGTCAGGAAATGAGTTATGAGCCTGGGTGTTTTGCATTTTGTCATTAAATCAATAAAATGGCCCCGATTGGATTATGTGGATGACATCCTCTGCGGGCACATCTAAAGAAAAGAAAGCTGGGGAAAAAAGGAACACTGCCTTCATTATGAAACTTAGGAGGTCAGGAAGGTGTAACTGGACACTGAATCATTTTTCTTACATACAAACTGTATCTAAGAATAATTTCGGGGGGAAACAGATGTAAATTTATATTCTATATGATGATTGATAATGATAAAATTTGAGGGTTAAATATTGTATCCTGTTCGACATGTTTGAACACTTCTGAGCAGCATTGTTTGATCATTAACATCAAACCTCACAGCATACATGTACTTTGGGTAACAATTTATTGAACAGCTTGAAAAAACAGCTGTAACCAAGGTAACGAAGTAACAGCAAACATCACATGCTCATCAGGCCTGTTACACAACAGTTACACACACATGACATCATGGACCTCAGACTTCGGACCACACCAAGGGGTCACTGACCTCATGTGCACCCAGCTTAACTGCAGGGAACTTAACCCACAAGTTGGACATTATTGCTACGTAGGTTCACAGCACACGCCACCTGAACTCCTTTTTAGGCTAATCTCTAATTTGATGAGTCAGTAAAATTTGAGACAGTTTTCCGAGCTGATACTCACTTGGCAGAGTCGTGTAGGAGTCCAGGGACTTCTCACCTCCAATGCTGAGGAAAAACATAAAATCAAGGTTTTAAATTTGATTGCGCAAAGAAAATCTTTGAAAGGTAGATTATATACCCACAGTGGGTTCATTCTAAAACGATATGAACCAGCAAAGGTTCTGAAGAGGAGAAGTTGTAGTTTATAACTGAGTTTTATTTGCCAAGCCAGGTAAACTGTGATGTTTGTAATGTACTGAAGAACATCTACTACAGGAGCCCTCCTCACCTCCAGGAGACGCCCCTGTAGTTCGTCAGCAGACCGATGATGGTTCTCGCCTTCGCACCGCTCGCAGCCTGGGGTAGACCAGAATGGAACTCGTTGTTATCAAATACTAGTCAGGAGCATTCTGTAAAGCTATAGTATAATTATAGCTTTAAAAAATTAAATAACGCTTGCAGTCAGATGTGCACGGACTGGATGTTACAGGTCGTTCAGTATAAAAGGGAAGGCACAAAAAACAGAATTTACAATTTTATTGTTAACAGTGTCCATCTGAGTTTTGTCTTCAATAGCTTGAACGAAAGTCAACCGTCTAATACTTGGTGTTTTTTGCCCTAATTGACTATGATGACAAACCTTCAGCAAGACATGAGTCTTCCTCAGCCTTATTCTTCGTTTTTGAGGCTGTGAATTTCAAATTGCTGAATATTCTGTAGCAGATAAACCGACTGTAAGGTAAGAGTCTTCTAGTAATGATACCAGCATAAGTTACGTTGGACCACTACTGGTATTATAGACTTCTGACACATCTGTATGACTCCTTAGGGCTTCGATCAGCCATCACAGAAGATCATGCCAACCACAACCAAAAGCCATCATCTCTTTAAGACGGATGCAGCCTGAGGATGATAGCGAGTCCTACCGTGAGGAAGACAGAAGTAGTCATATTTAGACTTCTAACACATGTTTATGTCTGCTACCGTGAGCAGCGACATACCGTGAGAGAATCTCCGATCGCGCCGACCACCTTCACATCTTCTGGGCGCAGACGGTGGACTGGAAGGGGAAATTCATCATTAGTAAAACTGAACAACTTCAGCTCAAACAAGCCAATGTACTCTCAACATAGGGGGTCCCGATGCATAGTTATGTAATGCAGTGTTACATGTCATGTAACTAGCATAATATAACAGCATAATGTTACATAGGATATGACTCTATTCTTTTCTACAGGTTTAACAACTTTCCCGATATCAGAAAACCACATCTGACTCAGCGTCCAAGCGAGTTCCCAGCCTTGACCCCTTAGCTCACCTCTGCCCCCCCTCCCCCCCCCCCCCCCCACAGCCCTGTGCCCGTTATCAGCCTGATTAAACACCACAGCTTTCCTCTGGGTGCAGTTATCTAACAATGTAACCAACAGAAACGCTGTGGTGATCTTTGCTCAGGCTGAACTTTGTTCAGACCAACATGCGACCTTGGTGGTGTAAGTAATTGTGTGGTCTAACAGCACACGGTAGTGCACCATTTACCTGTATGTGCCAAAAGGTCATATTTTTTCTTGTTTCGAATATAACGTTGCTAGTTTTGAATTTTTGTAGAATGTGGATAGTTCTCATCAAAGTAAAGTCCAGAATGAAACATAACCCTGTGCACTCACGCTTTTCCCACATAAAGAAAACCTTCCCACTTTCTAACGTGCACACAACAGATCAGTCTGAGAATAACCTCTTAGCTAACATCACATTTCCTTATCTTGGTATTCTTATTCATTTTATTATTCTCTTTCAATAATGGCATAGGTCTGTTTCTGTAGACAGTCCCATTTGAGTTCTTCCTGTTCCTTTTTCAGTTCCACCACCAAGCAAGTTGTTCTTTTTCTGATGTTAACTTCACAAACAGGATAATCATCATGTCCCATGACTCAATCAACTTCTGCTGTCAATAAGCTTTGCTCGATAAACAACATTTAATTTCATCCTGACTCAAAATAAAACACGAAGAGCTTAACAAGAGAGAGTCTCGTGCAAAGTGGAGTGAACTTAACGGACGATGCATGAACCTAAAGTACACAAATACAAAAAGTACTTGTCAGTGCTTGTTTCCAATGCTTTCATCAAGACAGACTGAGTCAGATAGTGCTTTGGAATTATGAAAGAGATGTTTTTTTTTGCATGTGATTCAAATTTAAAAGTTGTATTTGAAGCTTTTTAAAGGCTCACCTGAGGTAGGGACAGAGTTGGACTTCTGCAGCGGACAGTTGAGTTCAGTACCGGCGTTCTGGGTCTGATCAGGAACATCAACAACACAAACAGGTCAGTATGAATACTAGGATCTACATAGATACCAACGGTTACAACAGGAATAACAGAAATAAGGTGTAAGGTAGGAGGCTACTGCAGGAGTCTTAGTTTTAAGGTCTAAAAGGACTAGGCTGGCCTCATGTAGAATATCAGCACAATGGACTTTCATGCTGAGAAATGTATGAATTAACAGATTCATTTTCATAACAATATTAAGTTAGCAGAGCACAGTAGTGTCTTAGTTGTGACTCTGAGGGTTTGTCTCAGCCTACTAGACAATATGATTTCATGGCTTGTAGAATTTATAATTATGTAAGATCGAGAATGCGAGTTGATCATATAGGAAGTAAAACCGTTACCTGCAGCTGTTCTATACTGTGTATGTTTGTATGTGAGCCTGTAGATACCCATGTATATAAGTTCATGTTTTAAGTTAAAGGGTTCGCAAACTTCACTTGTACAGAATTCGAAGCCTGGAGCCGTTCTATTGTGTGGCTACTGTTGGCCTCCGCCTGTAGAACCTGTACTGTTGTGTGTGTAAGTTAAGTTATAGAATGTTACCTGCACCTGTACAGAAGCCTGGAGCCGTTCTACTGTGCTGCTCCCGTTAGCCTCGGCCTGCAGCACCTCCACGGCCGCCTGGTAGCGCTGCCAGCCGGACCCGGGACCCGCCAGCTGATCACTGGCGGCCAGCTGATCACTCACACGCCGCTCGTAACTCTGCAGGTCTGAGGGGGGATTCAACATGTCTCATAAAGAGTCAAAACTCTGAGGCGAGATTCAACATGACTTTATGTGGCAAGTTGTGCATATAGAACGTTATATACGTCACAATGAAACAACAGATTTCATGAAATAAATCCTGATGTCAGATCATAATTGCAACAGTGAACAATAACAGTATTTCACATTCAAAGAATAGTACAGTAACAGAATAGTACAGTATGGCGGCGCCTTTGTACTTTGGACACCGTATCTTTGGAAATGCAGGTGTCCGTTAATTATGACTCACGTGGATCAAACGTACGTAGGAATCGATAGCAAACTTATGATAAACGGCAAGCAAAACATCTCAAAAGTGGACAAATGACAATGTTGTTGTGGCCGAAGCCGTGCGCTGCAATCCCCAAGGGAATAAAAACAACAAAGACCCTAAAACCGACTGCGAAGCCTGACCTACTTTATACAGTGGTGCTTGCAGGGACCGTGTTGCTAACGACAATCTTTGAACGCTCTGAGCTCTATTTTTACACCTACTAGCATTTCTGTAACCTGCCCTTTGCACAAGCTCTTGTGGAAAACACAGGTCGTTTCTTCAAACTTAAAGAAACAGCTAGTGAACGTTTAAGACGTACCTAAAGTTGCACAACAGCCCCAGAGTGCCGTGAGGAACACCAGGACTGGCCCGGCGGGAATCATGTTGGCGAGGGTCGAACTGCGGCGGGCGGGAACTAGAATGGAACACAGAAGTCCCCTCTAACTTATTAACACGGGGATAGAGGAACTGAAAACAGGGAAGTGGATCCTGACTGTTGACAGCTCGTCTCCCTGCCGCGACCCGCCTCAGTTCTAACCGCTGAGCTCGCACTACGCCACGGAGTGACTTCCGTACTGGTACTGCCAGTCTGTCATGTGACCGACACATGATACTCGGTAAACATTGCGTAAACAAAGGGGAATCTTGGAAAACCGCGGGATATTTTCGGATCAAAAACAGGCAAAAACAGAACTAAGTCATGGATGCAATCCTGAATTTAGCTGATTATAATTCTTTTCATCCGAAACATTTTGGACGACGTTTTGGACGACGCCAAATACGAAACTTTAACTGATAAAGTTTTTACATAACTTTGTGCTCGTACTGCTAAGCAGCGTCCTCTTTCAACTAAGGTCGGTACTGCAGCCACCCTTCCCAGTTATATGAACTGCTGAATCGTTCTTTCAATCGTTGGTGTGGCAAATAAAGTTAAACTTTCAACTGTAGGTCTAAATTAACCGAACAGACATACATATTTTTATTTTTGTAAATATAAGAGAACTTTATTTCACGATCACTGGTTAAATTCTACTTCATACATACATTCATTATACCACATGTCAAATATATATATACTACATATATCATACATATACATGTAGATGCTAGTCCTGTCTGCCACATCAAAACCCTGATTTTACACTATACAGTACTTTTAAAAAGATCTTGCTGAAATTAAAAATAAATCAATATTTCCATTGCTTCACACCCTAAACTACAGATACTGAATAAAGAAAAGACCAGTGGAGCACTGAAGTCTATGGAGGTACATGGCCTCTTGAATAGTGTCGTCAGGATGGCAAGTCACTGAATAAAAAGATTCCTGTACACAGCCAATTTATTCAATCAATGTTTTGTGACCGTCTGTCACCTTCCTCAGGGCAGTTCCGACTGGTTCTTTTTGCACTGCAGCTACATGTAGGTGTCTCTACTTACAGATGCGGCCCCAGACGTATCTACATGCATGTATATGTAGAGATAGTTACTAGTGTTTACAGAGTTTATGACACGGCCCCATCTGTAAGCAGCGCCACCTGTGCTGCAGTGCAAAGTGGACCAGTCGGAATTGCCCTGAGGAAGGTGACAGATGGTCACTGAAACGTTGGTTGAATAAAACACTTGGTTGTGTACAAAGTCTTGTATTCAGTCTATGGCCTGTATATGATCACATCTGGCACTGAAGAATTGGGTTTAAAACAACGGCCCACCCCACATTTACTGGATGGCAGTAGGCATAAGGAAGTAACTGGTTACTGGCATGTTTTTTCCAGTCTGTGAAATCGTGACAATTTAAAACAAGCCCAAAGTCTCCAAAACACATAGCTACAGATATTAATTATGTGTCACATTATTGGTTTAACATGCTAGTACATGTATGTGGAACTGCTAGAAATGTATTGAGTACATAAATGGTAGGGAATATTGCAAGTACAATAGAAAATAACGTATTCTGTGTTCTTTGACTGTAAAATTGATGATTTTATTCATCTTGCCAGCTGAGATTCACAGAAATCCAATAGTCACATATTACACAACTGGTTTTTAAAAACAATGATATTTTTTACATGGGATTTCAAGCTAGAACTAGCAAAACCTTTTCCCTGATTCGTGTTGTATTGACAAGTTCACATTCCTCAGTTAGCCTGTTACATCAATGCCTCATATTGACGTGATCACAATCTCTACATCTCACCCAGCAAAACTCACCGATCTTTTAACTTTGACTTTCATCATCTAATGTAAAAAGTCTGTCTGCCCAAAAAGTCTTGATTAATTGGTAAGATGCCAATAATGGACTGACAAATTGACTCGTTCTGCAGTTTTCTTTCTGTCTTTAGCAGACATTGACTTAATTCCAAAAGGTTCAAGTAATGCACTCATTTGCCTCCACCCCTTGTACCTCCACTAGTATACAGGAAATGTCATGAACCTACAAAGTATGGAAACAACTAGCAAACAATATGCCATAAACAAAAAGGGACCCCTTCATCTAAATATGATGCTTACATTGTTAGAACTAAATCACCTAAAGAGAATATCTCCGATACCCAGTTGGAGATGACTGAAAAGTCATAATGCCAGACAAGACTCCTCATGAGAGTGGTGGCTGCATCTTACAAAGTTGTGCCGTATGGATAACAACAAACATACAATATATAAACCGTACCATGAACAAAAAGGGAGTATCATTACATTGTTAAAGCTAAAATCTCCTACAGAGCATATCTCTGGTACCCAGTTGGAGTTCACTGAAAAGTCATTGCCAGAAAGTGATAACGACGGAGAAGAATCCTTGAGAGTCGTGGTCACATCCTTTAAGAAGGCTGCCCCCTTGAAGAAGTCACACATCCTTAAAGAAGCCGCACGTCCTTGAACCTGTCACACGTCTCGTGCGTCCGCCACACCTTCCGGCACCTTCACCGTCAGCCCGTCCAACGCCTTGGTCACGCACACCTGGCAGCCGAGCCGGGAACTGCAGGGGAGGCACGGCATTACACAAGGTCAGGAAAGGTGAAAACGTAGTGAGTGTGAGAATCTTGCTTCCATCCATGGCCATGCTGTATGTACAGACTTTCCACCTTATCTAGTCTGGTATGTTTGTTCTTTGATAAGAGGACCCCTTACAGACTACATGAAGGATCCGTTTATGAAGGTTAGACATGAAGGATCACGCAAGGCTGTCTTGTCTTCACTATGAAATATGGACACTTTCAACAGGACAGCTCCAACCTGGTCTGATAGGCCTGAAGTTTAACTGATTTTAGAGCTCACCATTTTCCATAAGTTAACAAACAAACAAACAAACACACAAACGTACGTGTCGGTGAGTTCGAAGGCCAGGTCCAGCATGTCCAGTTCCTCGTCTGTTGGTTCTTCCAGCTGGTCGTAAATCGGCTGCTCGAAGATCAGGTGGCAGGTGGAGCAGGCCAGCGTCCCCTCACACGCACCTGCGCAGGGGAGAAAACACACCTGTTAGGGCTGCAGACAGGTGAGACAAACACACCTGTAACTACAGGCAGGTCAGACAAACACAAACAACAGTTTCAAGTCTTTTTCCTTCATTTTCAGCAATTGACAGTTAAAGCATCAAAGGCTTCAGTCATGAGATGGCTTTTTGTCATGTAAAAATATGTCAAGAAGTGTTACTCGGGTAAAACTGTCACTAAGTACTATATAAGTTGAAACAGTAGTAAAACCTACTATAAGACCTAAGCCTTTAATAGCTTGGCCTTTAGCGAAGCATTAGCGTTCTTTTATCACTGCACAACAGGCAAGGCTCACCAAAGCGATCAATAGCCTTTGCTATAACCCAGCAAAGCTTAAGTTCTTTCAGCACTGCTGAAGCCTCACTTTAAGTTTAAGTTTCAGGCTTACTGAAGCCATCAATGTCCAGGTCGTTTTCTATGGCAATGTCCAGGAGGATTTCCCCCACCTTGGAGCGGACCGGCACCGCACTGCCGTCACGCATGACGAACTTCACCGTCACCCTAGTGGTGATGTCAGAACATTAGTAACTACTTAACTTACTGTCTGATCCACTACTTATCATCTGTAGTGAGATGTACACTAGTACCGTACTAGTTGCCTGGTGCCTCCTCAGTAGTAACTAGTAACCGCTGGCTCAATCTGTTCGCTTGCTAACCAGCATTGAGAGATTGAGCCAGTGCTAGTACTAGCCTGGTGCCATCCTCAGTTAGAGTAGTAACTTGTAACAGCTGAATCTTTTCGCTTGACGACCAGCATGGAGAGACTGATCCAGTGGTTGCTACGGAGGATGGCAGCCAGGCTAGACCAGTACAGTAGCTGTACATGCCACTACAACACCACAAGGAAGGGGGGGTGGCGCCATCTGCACCTGTACTTTCAATGGGTACTAACTTGTCTATACCTAGAAAAATGTTTTTTACCTGGAAAAATGAAGCCAAAGTTGCATGTGTAAGTTCTGCAGATAAATGAGATGAGAACAATTTGTAAGTTTTGAAAGAAACATTCTGAACTTCACAGGTTGGTTCACAACTTCACATGTGAATAAAATTTACTTTTGGGAAAATGGCCCAAGTAGATACCATGAAGGTCGGTGCCCCCTTCCTTGCATCTGCAGAATCTCTTACCAAAACCATCTATATCCAAGTCATTTTCTATCGCGATGTCCAATAGGTTCTCTCCTTCCTTAGACTGGACTGTGACTGTCTGGCCGTCCCCCATGCTGTAGTGTACTGTAACCCTGCAAGGGGGAGGGGGGTGTACATGTAAGACAGGACTGTGGCTGTCCCCCATGCTGTAGTGTACTGTAACCCTGCAAGGGGGGTGGGGAGTGGTATATGTTAGACACTATATATTTATTTATTTATTTATTGGTTCGGCATGTTGCCAGGGTTATATAATAGACAGGACACTATATATAATAGACAGGACTGTGGCTGTCCGCCATGCTGTAGTGTACTGTAACCCTGCAGGGGGAGGGGGGTGTACATGTTAGACTGGACTGTGACTGTCTGGCCGTCCCCCATGCTGTAGTGTACTGTAACCCTGCAAGGGGGGTGGGGAGTGGTATATGTTAGACACTATTACTATATATAATAGACAGGACTGTGGCTGTCCCCAATACTGAAGTGTACTGTAACCCTGCAAGGGG
The DNA here is from genome assembly GCA_035149815.1 of Branchiostoma lanceolatum. Lineage (NCBI taxonomy): Eukaryota > Metazoa > Chordata > Leptocardii > Amphioxiformes > Branchiostomatidae > Branchiostoma > Branchiostoma lanceolatum. The sequence continues at coordinate 202,733 of CM068866.1, forward strand.
GGTGGGGAGTGGTATATGTTAGACACTATTAGTATATATAATAGACAGGACTGTGGCTGTCCCCAATACTGAAGTGTACTGTAACCCTGCAAGGGGGAGGGGGGTGTACATGTTAGACAGGACTGTGACTGTCCGCCATGCTGTAGTGTACTGTAACCCTGTATGGGGGTGGGGGGTGTACATGTTAGACTGCACTGTGACTGTCTGGCCATCCGCCATGTTGTAGTGTACTGTAACCCTGTTATATGGAGCAAAGAGCAAAGGATTTAAAGAAACAACAACTTGAACGGGAACGATATGACAGGTGTATGGGAAGTGAGAGGGCATCATCAGGTGTACATCAGTAACAAACACAGTTGTGTGCTGAACAACATAAAGTTTTCCAAATTTGACAACTGAACATGTCAGTTACGCTTGTTTAACTTTAAGACAATCCATGACACGCGTAAAGACGGTAAACTCTTTATCATTGCATATTTCATCAGATAACATTTGGTCCCACCTCGGGCTTTATAGGGAATAGTGATGTTGGTTAGATTCATCTTCACAAAAGGAAGAGCGACTTCACCAAGTTACATGATTTACGTATATTACGTAACGACCTAAAAATTGAGTCCCTACAAGACTGGCTACGCGAAAAGAGTTTGGCCACCAAAGGTTTCATGCCAAGAGGAAATGGTACCCTTCCCGCGGAATGACTCCCTGGCCAACCATACCCCCTAATTTCGCCGAATTCTACTATCTCTAACCCCTCAAAGTGATGAAGGCCCAGTGGAGGCGCTAAAACTCCCCGCCCGCGCGCCGGCCGAACGACCGGTGACCTACTTGGCTTTCTCGGCCCGGGGTGTGGGCTGGCTGAAGTGTCTGGCTGTTGTCGATAAGCTGTGGTTGTGAGGACGACATAAGGAGATGGGCGCGGCCCGGGAGACTCTGCTCAAGTGACGAAAACCGGAGAGAAGTCGCACAGTCGCTGGGAACAGGACTGACGCCGCCATTTTGTCTTGTAGGACGATGACCTCGCCGGGTAGACTCAACTTTGACCTCATTTTACTACTCGATTTATTCATGATCATTCATTCTTTGACGTTTTCAGTCACACTATAAAGTTTGAGCAGAATTAATATGTTTTGTTGATAATCAAACTATTCTAGATAAAAGGAAATTTTGATGAACTAAAACATCAGTTTGCTAAGGTGAAGTCCCGTAAAGTCTCGCGAGATGAATGACGGTGGAATCCGATCTCCTGTTGCCCCTGGTGATGGCTTCTAATATTTACGCCTCAGCACGCAGCCTGTAATCCTTACGCATATAAAATAGTACCAGTTAGGTGGGCAAAACGACAAATAAAATCAACGTTAGTACTTCTGAATTACTTTAATGAAGCGATCCGAATTTTAGATCCCCATTTATGCTTATTTGTCACATTTTATTGCAAAAATTGAAACATTCTTGTCCTTTCTAGGCGGATGGGTACACCCTTCAATCCCAAGTGATCGTTCCAAACATCTCTTGTTTCCGTCTGTTGTTTCCACGCACAGTCCGGGTGAAAGGGTCGTCAAGTCGTAACAGGGAAATTAGCCAAGATTTCCACAGACTTTTCCTCAGATTCCAACACAGACCGTCTTAGGACCGACTCAAGACGTCTTGAAGCTTCCGTTTTGAGGACTGACAGAGAAAGAACGCAGACATGACGACGGTTTTACCGCAGAAGCAGGAGCAACATGGCGGCGGGACTTACACCTTCTCCTCTCGGCCACGGGCGGTGCAACAGCGGAAAAAGTACCGGGACGCCGGCCAGGGGCAGTAAGTCTACACGGCTGTACATTCAGCACAGTCTTCTCGTGCTTTATACGGAGTTTTACCTGTCTGTGTGTTTTCTGTCAGTTCACACGAGCTTCTATGATTTCAAACCGTTTCCATAGTTCCATGTTCTATGGAGGTGTGTCGTTCGGTTTGTGAGAGGCACAGATTTACAGCATCCTCGAGTCCAGGTCCAGAAGGGAGAAAATCTTATGGAAAGAATAATCAATGAAATCCATATAAAGAAATATCAGACATTTAACTATGGAGGCAGCTTTTAAATCTACATTTTGGAGGAAAAAAAACTCATAATGATAATTTTTTACATTCAACAAGTGCTTCTCAACCTTTTCGTGTTCATTATCATGATATTCATATATTGATGAAGGGAGTGTTAAAACGTGATAAGAGAATGGAGTTGCACTATGCTTTTAGTTATCTAAGAAGTTCTCATCATGTAATATCTAAGAAGTCCTAATATAGAGTTGAAAATGGGGAATTTTGTCATTAATTTTGTAAACAAAACTGTACTCAAACATCACACCCAAACAGTGAAAGTATCCAGAACTGGACAGAAAACACGAAAGAAATTATGATTTTTTTTTTTTTCAGTAAATCACACAATGTTTATACAGAGTATGGTGATTTGATACTATTTCCTTCATCAATATAGAATACAACACGGGGTATTCCGTATCACCCGAGGTACCAGCCCGACCGCGGGTCGGATCGCCCGACGGCCGGAGGGCGATCCGACCCGCGGGAGGGCTGGGACCGAGGGTGATGCGGAATACAACGTGTTGTATTTTATTTATGTCATACCTTGGTCATACCCACCCGAGAAAACATACATTTCAATGCGGAATGCGCCAGAAGTTGAGGGATTTTTGTGTCCTCGAACAGGAAACTGTAGCAACATTGATTCCAATCTCCGAATCCGGTATTCGAATTTCCGACGGTCGCGCGACCGGCGCGCTCGAAATGCGTTCGAAATATTCTATGGAAGCCTTTGTGATAACACTCCCGAACCCTATGTGATCCGGATAGTTATCACACGGTCCGGAACACCCGTATCAGGCCCAGGCATGACATAAATATAGAATACAACACGGGGTATTCCGTATCACCCGAGGTACCAGCCCGACCGCGGGTCGGATCGCCCGTAGGCCGGAGGGCGATCCGACCCGCGGGAGGGCTGGGACCGAGGGTGATGCGGAATACAACGTGTTGTATTTTATTTATGTCATACCTTGGTCATACCCACCCGAGAAAACATAAATTTCAATGCGGAATGCGCCAGAAGTTGAGGGAGTTTTGTGTCCTCGAACAGGAAACTGTAGCAACATTGATTCCAATCTCCGAATCCGGTATTCGAATTTCCGACGGCCGCACAACCGTCGCGCTCGAAATGCGTTCGAAATAGTCTATGGAAGCCTGTGTGATAACACTTCCGAACCCTATGTGATCCGGATAGTTATCACACGGTCCGGAACACCCGTATCAGGCCCAGGCATGACATAAATCTAGTTATAACACAGCTTCAATAAACTTTCACCTTATATAGTTTAGAAAAAGTCTCCTAATAGTAATATGTAGATGTTATGAATATAATTGAGAGTCATTAAGGCATTCTGTGATTTCCCACTAAAGGATTGTAAATGAAAAAAAGGCAGAAGAACCCGCTCTGCCTATTTCAGATGAGTGCAACATATTATGTCATTAACATAGAGAATCTCTATTTCCCAGGGACGCCACATCGCTCTACGGTAACATTATGTACGACAGAAGAATCGTCCGAGGCAATACGTATGCACAGCACACCCTTCCCGCGGTAAGTACATATAAGTACCAGGCTATACGTAACGCATGTATAACGCACCCTCCAGGCTATACATATGCACATCACACCCAGCTGTAACTGTAAATAATCCACTGGGAATCTCCAACTCAGCCTGACTTCATTCATGTTTGATGATGCCTGAGTGGATTTCCCTGGGTTAACCGAGGTCACTAAGTGTTTTTGGAGCCCAAGGCTATCCACTGAGTGCAAGTTTCTGCATTTTAATGACTGTCACTGGAAGTTCATCAATAATTGAAAAAAGTTCAGTCCAGATCTAGAACTTTCTTTTCCTACAGCTGAAATTGAAAGCTGTTTTACACATCTCAGAGAATGAAAGATTCCTATTTGTGTGATCTCAAAGATACGGCAATTATTACTGACATTTTCTCAATACCTTTTCAATATGGTTCTTGCATTTAACAAAAGGAAAGTTTTTGTCTTGAAGTGAAGATATGCATTCTTACCAGCAGTAGTTCAGAATGATGATCACGATCACGATCGGTGCCTTGTTGTTAAAAGAACATGTAGACGGCCATGACAGTTACAAGTAAAAATGCTACACATGTTTTCCTGGATGTTATTACCAGGGACAGGGCATCTTCTCTGTGTCCCCTGCAAAACAAGTTCTTCCTTAGTGTAGGGCGTCCAAAAGACTCCCTGACGGATGCTAGCTAATAGCCAGTTTTTGACTGCTAGCTAATAGCCAGTTTTTGACTGCTAGCTAATAGACAGTTTTTGACTGCTAGCTAATAGACAGTTTTTGACAGCTAGCTAATTGCCAGTTTTTGACTGCTAGCTAATAGACAGTTTTTGACAGCTAGCTAATAGCCAGTTTTTGACTGCTAGCTAATACTAATAGACAGTTTTTGACAGCTAGCTAATAGCCAGTTTTTGACAGCTAGCTAATAGACAGTTTTTGACTGCTAGCTAATAGACAGTTTTTGACTGCTAGCTAATAGCCAGTTTTTGACTGCTAGCTAATAGACAGTTTTTGACTGCTAGCTAATAGTAATAGCCAGTTTTTGACTGAAACCTTGTCTCTCCCCAGTCGGCCCAGCCGGACCCCATCGACATCCAGCGCCAGCAGGAGGCCCGGAGAAGAGCCATCGCGCGGAAGCGAGCGAAGGAGCAGCTCCGACCACGTTCTCCGGAGGCGGTGGAGGGGCGGAAACACATCGACGTGCAGACAGAGCTGTACCTGGAGGAGCTGACAGACAGGGTTGAGGAGGCGGACGTGGAGACTCAGACGGACACCTTCCTCGACAGACCCCCCTCCCCACTCTTCATCCCCGCCAAGACTGGCAAGGACGTCGCCACGCAGATATATGAAGGAGATGTAAGTAACACTACAGTAATGCTACAGTAACACTACAGTAACACAGATATATAAAGGAGGTCCTCGTGGGTTAGGGTTAGAGTTTGTGATGTGTAACCTGTTATGTTTGTTTCCCAGCTGTTTGACTTTGACATCGAGGTGAAGCCGATCCTGGAGCTGTTTGTTGGTTAGGGTTAGGGTTTGTGATGTGTAATGTGTCATGTTTGTGATGTCTAATGTGTTATGTTTGTGATGTGTAACCTGTTATGTTTGTTGTTGCAGCTGTTTGACTTTGACATCGAGGTGAAGCCGATCCTGGAGGTGCTGGTGGGTTAGGGTTAGAGTTTGCGATGTGTAATGTGTTATATTTGTGATGTCTAACCTGTTATGTTTGTTGTTGCAGCTGTTTGACTTTGACATCGAGGTGAAGCCGATCCTGGAGGTCCTAGTCGGGAAGACGATTGAGCAGGCCCTGCTTGTTGCGATGTGTAACCTGTTATGTTTGTTTCCCAGCTGTTTGACTTTGACATCGAGGTGAAGCCGATCCTGGAGGTGCTTGTTGGTTAGGGTTCAAGTTTGTGAAGTCTAACCTGTTATGTTTGTTTCCCAGCTGTTTGACTTTGACATCGAGGTGAAGCCGATCCTGGAGGTCCTAGTCGGGAAGACGATTGAGCAGGCCCTGCTGGAGGTGATGGAGGAGGAGGAGCTGGAGAACCTGCGAGCGCAGCAGCGGGAGTTCGAGGAGCTCCGGAATGCCGAGCTGGTGGAGACGCAGCGCCTGGAGGAGCAGGAGAGACGGCACCGCGAGGAGAAGGTGGGAGAACTGTCGCTTACTCACTCACTCATTCACGAGAACTGTCATTTACGCACTCGTTCACTCACCACCAGATGAGAGAACTATTGTTTACTCAGTCACTCACTCGTTCCTTCATTCATTCACTCGTTTAGTCATTCATTCACTCGTTCACTCATTGTGAGAAGGTGGAAGCTCGGGCTATGATTTATTCACACATTCCTTTGTGCACCTATTGTGCCCCGCGTCGTATGAAACAGCAGCGGGAAGTGTTGTTAGTTTGTTTGTTTAATTGTTGTACTGTGATCCCCAGGAGCGGCGTATGAAGCAGCAGCGTGAGGTGTTGTTTGTTTGTTTGTTTGTTTAATAGTTGTATTGTGATCCCCAGGAGCGGCGTATGAAACAGCAGCGGGAGGTGTTGTTTGTTTGTTTGTTTGTTTGTTTAATTGTTGTATTGTGATCCCCAGGAGCGGCGTATGAAGCAGCAGCGGGAGGTTTTGCGGAAGGAAAAGGAGACAGCTGAGAAGATCGCGGCGCGCGCCTTCGCGCAGAGCTACCTGGCAGACCTCATCCCCTCCGTGTTCGGAACCCTCGCCGACAACGGATACTTCTTCGACCCCGTGGAGAGAGGTACGCAGGGTCTCCTTGACAAGCTTGTTCGGTCTTACAGATTATTACAAATTGTTTGAATAAACCCCAAAAAATTATAGAATACCTCATGATATAATTTCAGTACCATGGACAGCTCAATAGAGTCAGATTCTGTAGGAAAGTAAAACATGTTGGTGTTTTGCATGAGGCCAGACCTTTGGTTATAAACTGTTGCTGATGGTTCTAACTTTTCTCTCGTTTGTTCCAGACGTTGAATCAGGTTTCATGCCATGGTTGATGGAGACGGTAGAGAAGGCCATCGACAAGTCTGTCATGGGCAGGACCATGGTGGACGGTAAGTAGCCTTCTTCTTACTAATGTTGCTGCATGTATGTGTATTAATGTGCTGCAAGCTGACAACCTGTCTGTCAATCCTCGCAGGACAGCTGGTTAAAATTGCTCCTTACACAAAATACATCTAGCTATTCATGGGTTATGGAACATGCATGCAGTTTATTTTTATTTCAATTTTTCCTTACAAAGCATGAATGTCATTCTTAAGTTTAAACGGTCTTGTTTCTTGTCCAGTTCTGATCCGGGAGGTTGTAGCGCAGAGAATGAAGTGTTGTAATTTTGTTGTTACAGTTCTGATTCGGGAGGTTGTAGCACAGAGAATGGAGTGTTGTAATTTTGTTGTTACAGTTCTGATTCGGGAGGTTGTAGCCCAGAGAATGGAGTGTCGTAATTTTGTTTTTACAGTTCTGATTCGGGAGGTTGTAGCCCAGAGAATGGGGTGTTGTAATTTTGTTGTTACAGTTCTGATTCGGGAGGTTGTAGCGCAGAGAATGGAGTGTTGTAATTTTGTTTTTACAGTTCTGATTCGGGAGGTTGTAGCCCAGAGAATGGAGTGTTGTAATTTTGTTGTTACAGTTCTGATTCGGGAGGTTGTAGCCCAGAGAATGGAGTGTTGTAATTTTGTTGTTACAGTTCTGATTCGGGAGGTTGTAGCCCAGAGAATGGAGTGTTGTAATTTTGTTGTTACAGTTCTGATTCGGGAGGTTGTAGCCCAGAGAATGGAGTGTTGTAATTTTGTTGTTACAGTTCTGATTCGGGAGGTTGTAGCCCAGAGAATGGAGTGTTGTAATTTTGTTGTTACAGTTCTGATTTGGGAGGTTGTAGCGCAGAGAATGGAGTGTTGTAATTTTGTTGTTACAGTTCTGATTCGGGAGGTTGTAGCGCAGAGAATGGAGTGTTGTAATTTTGTTGTTACAGTTCTGATTCGGGAGGTTGTAGCCCATAGAATGGAGTGTTGTAATTTTGTTGTTACAGTTCTGATTTGGGAGGTTGTAGCCCAGAGAATGGAGTGTTGTAATTTTGTTGTTACAGTTCTGATTTGGGAGGTTGTAGCGCAGAGAATGGAGTGTTGTAATTTTGTTGTTACAGTTCTGATTCGGGAGGTTGTAGCGCAGAGAATGGAGTGTTGTAATTTTGTTGTTACAGTTCTGATTCGGGAGGTTGTAGCGCAGAGAATGGAGTGTTGTAATTTTGTTGTTACAGTTCTGATTCGGGAGGTTGTAGCGCAGAGAATGGAGTGTTGTAATTTTGTTGTTACAGTTCTGATTCGGGAGGTTGTAGCGCAGAGAATGGAGTGTTGTAATTTTGTTGTTACAGTTCTGATCCGGGAGGTTGTAGCGCAGAGAATGGAGTGTTGTAATTTTGTTGTTACAGTTCTGATTCGGGAGGTTGTAGCCCAGAGAATGGAGTGTTGTAATTTTGTTGTTACAGTTCTGATTCGGGAGGTTGTAGCGCAGAGAATGGAGTGTTGTAATTTTGTTGTTACAGTTCTGATTCGGGAGGTTGTAGCGCAGAGAATGGAGTGTTGTAATTTTGTTGTTACAGTTCTGATTCGGGAGGTTGTAGCCCAGAGAATGGAGTGTTGTAATTTTGTTGTTACAGTTCTGATTCGGGAGGTTGTAGCCCAGAGAATGGAGTGTCGTAATTTTGTTGTTACAGTTCTGATTCGGGAGGTTGTAGCCCAGAGAATGGAGTGTTGTAATTTTGTTGTTACAGTTCTGATTCGGGAGGTTGTAGCCCAGAGAATGGAGTGTTGTAATTTTGTTGTTACAGTTCTGATTCGGGAGGTTGTAGCCCAGAGAATGGAGTCGTTCGAGGCCCTTCAGCGTTCCATCCAGGAGATGTCGGGCGGCGCGGCGCCGACCGTCTCACAGACCGTGGTGGAAGCTCCCGCTTTCATCGCAGAAGCTGCTATACCCGAGGTGACACCGGCTGAGGTAGGGAGATAAACTCTGAATGTTTCATGTGTAAAACAGTAACTGTACTTATATATAGCTGAGGTACGGAGATAAACTCTGAATGTTTCATGATGTCTAAACAGTCACTGTACTTACAGATGGTTGTGCTGTTTAAGTGCACATATGGAACAATACAACTGCCTTAAGTTCTGATTTTTATGGCAAGGAACAGTTTTTAAAAACAGCCCTGAAACTCTGAGAATGTTTCATGTTTACGTATGGATAGTTATGCTGTGTGAAGTGGACATATGGGAAAATGTCAGTGTTTACTGAGTAATCTGAACAATACAACAGCCTTTAGATATTTTTAAGGCAACAAAGAGTTTTTGCAAACAGTGGGGAAAGAGTTAAACTGAAGACAGGGGAGTTACATGTAAATGTTGCGTATGGCTGGGAAAGTCTGCTTTGCTCTGCTAGACTGAACCTCCACCTACACACTGTTATGCTGCAACTTTTGCTATCGCTGAAGATATGTCAACAAATGTCAAGCTGTATATTTCCAAGCAAGTTCTTGCTCTAATTGCAGAAAGCTTCTTTCTTTGCCGTCTAACTTGCTGCAGTTCTCCTGCATGAAATATTCTGCTATCTTGATTTTGCGTTTCTCTGCTCATGGCTGGTTTGTGCAATGTACCCCCCCAGGCGGCTGCAGGGATCACTGGCGCCCCCTAGTAATATTGCTGGGTACTTCACCTCCCGTATTTTGGTTGTAGATGCTAAGTTGGTCACGGTGGCAGACTAACGCATATCTAACACTAACAGTCCCATGCATGGTTAAATCTGTACATCTTTCTTTAAGATGCACGTTTTGGCATGTTTAGTTATTTGTTTATTTTTTTTATTTAGTTAATTAACGCATGTTTATTTAGAAATTGATTGATCTTTATTTCATTTCACCCTAACATTAATGCATAGAAATCATTTTATTACAAGTTCAGATTAGAGTTATTGTGCATTCTTAGATTTAAACCAAAATCTACTTTATTTTTCAATTTCCGAAAAGATTTGCCATTCTGCAAACACTTGTTTGATATTTTTCCCACCTTTGATACCTTTTTGAAGTCCAAGTTCAAACAAAGCTGATGAAGTTGTTTTTATAAGGTTCAAATTGTCCTCATCAGCTAAGAGTGCATCACTAGTTTATGTTGTTACTATGGAGCTGTCACATTGTGCATACATCATGTCCACATGACTGCGAGTTCCTTAGTGATTTTCATCTTAATTGGCAATTTTAAAATGCATCCATAGATGCTAGAGTCATAGAATCTTCCATATCAATCGGAGTACAAAACTACTTATAAGCAAGTTATGTCCTATCATAGAAAATCAATATGGAATCCAGACAGACTTGATATACGCAGAAGTGTGACAGCCCACAAAGGGTTATTTGATTTACTGTTACTTAGTGTTGTTTTTGCTTATTGTTACTTAGTGTTGTTTTGTTTATTGTTACTAATTGTTGTTGTTTTTCTGTTCAGGCCCCCCCTGCAGAAGAAGCCCCCCCTACAGAAGGGGAGGGGGAGGGTGAGCAGGCTGAGGAGCCGGAGGGGGGTGAGGACGAGGGGGAACAAGCTGAGGAGGGGGGTGACGACGCCCCCGGGGAGGCATAGATAAAACTGTATTCTCTCTCTATTCTCAGTCTCACAAACTCTGGTTTCCGTGTAAAGTACAGTGAAAAAATATGAAAATAACCTACTCATACATGTATATGGGACTGTTAAGTACAAAGAGAAAATATGAAAATAACCCACCTCCTCATGTGACTGAATTGTAGGTAAAACAGAGCTCAGTATTCTCACTGTTCAAACTGTGGTTTCTGTGTACAAAGAGTAAATATGAAAATAAACCACCTCCTCATGTGACTGAAGTGTACAAAGTTATGTTGCCATAAAACTGCCCAAAGATGAGAGTCACCTGTAGAACTGAGCTGAAGGTGGGACCGACGGTTTGACAAACGCGGTCTGCAATACAACAAACAGCCTCAGACTTCTACTGTCAAACAAGAATTCTCTCCACCCGTTTCAAAGAAACCTCTGTGCCACAAGATGGGATAGTCAAGAAATCCTCTATAGATGTTTTAAAAACACCCGATGGTCCCATGTGTGTATTCTGTATGCACTGGCTATGTTGTTGTTTTCATTTTCATGGAGATGTTTATATTTGTATGTTATCAGGTAAATAATTCTCAAAAGAAGTATAAAAATGTAACACTGACCGTCAATGTGCCTGTTGTGGCCCTCCCTGTTCCCTAGCAACCAATGTTTACTTGGTAAATGCTGTTGCCATGGTAGCAAGATTTGTTTAAATCCGTACATTCCAGCTCCAATGACACAGATTTCTGTATTTTAAACGGTCTTTTTTTATTTAGATTTGTAAAATATACAGTATACTTAACATTTGTATGTACACATTTCAGAATTTGATTCTAAACATGACACCAGAGATATTATCAAAGGATTCACATTTAGTACAATTTGTATTTAATGTCAGTCCCTCCTGTTTTGTTATATTGGTGGATTATACCATGGTAGACTGTTTCTGACGTAAAACCCTGTGAGAAAATGCTCTTATATTTGCTGCATTCCACAATGTAAATAATTGTGGGGTTATATACATGTGTGTATACATGTATTACTTGTATGTAAGAAGGGTTATATACATGTGTGTATACATGTAATACTTGTACATGTATGTAAGGAATTCTATAACAGTGTCACGTGTTGTATAGAAGATATGTTGTCAGTTGCACTGAATTAAAGATTTATTAACTTGGAACAGCGTTTACAGACTTGTTACTTGGACCTGAGGGAGTAAAGTATTGGTGTGTGTGTCTGTATGTGTGTGTGTGTGTCTGTATGTGTGTGTGTGTGTCTGTATGTATGTGTGTGTGTCTGTATGTATGTGTGTGTGTCTGTATGTGTGTGTTTGTGTGTGATATGTATGATATGTGAATCATTACTCAGATACTGGCTGTAACAATACAACCCATGTATGTGTGCGCTTTGGTGGTTGTAGTTCTGATACAGGCCGCTAGGTGAATTCTGCAAACAGGCCAGCCTAGCGCCAAAACCCGGCTGTACGCCCATACCTGGTCCTATATGAGTCGACTGAGCAATCTGTATGTAACATACCCGGCCTGAACAGAGTCTCCAGTACCCCGTAAGCTGCACGAGCCGTTCCCATGCCCCTGTACGCTGGGGTCAGAGCCGAAGTTCCCGCGGGTCGGGCAGACTCGGCGGCGCGTCTCCCAGCTGTCCGGTACCTCTGCGCAGCGGGCCGCGACGGGTACTGGTGTCATCAACTCGGACATAATCACACACAAAAACCTCAATTCGCGCCGAGTACATTCACAAATACCTCCCCCTGCGCCTAGTGCAAGCACAACTATACCTCCCTCCGCGCGTGCTATAGGATACATATTTAACCACATACATTATGCAGCTACAAGCAAATCATGAGGGAAGAACGGTAATGTGTGGGAACAAAAACACCCGTTTCCAAAATACGCTCAGCAAAACCTGGTCAAACCATCCCAGATGCCGCTTGGATATATTCAAATTTTATTGTTCAACCAACCTTGCAGGTTAGCCTTGACTTTACAGCACTCTTGCCTTGAGAAATACTGTAATCAATTAAGACATCAACAGCAAAATGATTAAAAACATCAACAAACAACGTAACGATAGAGTTTGGCTTATTTGAAGACCATGCCATTATTCGTACTAACGGATTTCGGCGGCAAATATAAGATATAGTCTTGGCTACATGTATGTCCTGCTGCAACACCCGACTGTCTTGTGTCCGTCTGTTCTACCGCGTACCGCAGTCCGCAAAATCGTCTTACAGCGCACGGGAACACGCGCTTTCCTGTATTTATCTATTACACATGTGTATCTTTGTAATTAGCCATTTCTGGACGCTTTGTCGGGAGCTTTAGTCCCTGTAAAATCCTCTTTCCCGTGTCATCTCTATCTGTCCGTCATTATCCGTTGTGTCATCTCTATCTGTCCGTCATTATCCGCTGTGTCATCTCTATCTGACCGTCATTATCCGCTGTGCCATCTCTGTCTCTTCCCCGTGATCCTCTGCAAGCGGCTTACCGCTGAGCGTTTTGCGGTCCAAGTAAACAAGGATCATCACGGAGAACACCGCACCAGCCGAACCGCCAATATTGGCCCATTGTTGTTGTACACGGCACCGCACCAGCCGAACCGCCAATATTGGACTATTGTTGTTGTGCACGGCTCTTTTGGAGCGGTGAGAACTTTTCCTGCCGCTCCATGTGCGAAGCGGGGAAGCAGCGACCGTCCAACACAAAGGCGCTTTGAAGCGAGGGACTGAAGAGCTGTCTGTTGTGTGTGTTCCCGTGCGCTCACCCGTGCAGCCCTACTAGCCTCCACCAGGCCTTCCTATGGGGGTACTGGCCATGGGCTAGCCTCCACCAGGCCTTCCTACGGGGGTACGGATCTAGCCTCTATCAGGCCTTCCTACGGAGGCACGGATCTAGCCTCCACCAGGCCTTCCTACGGAGGCACGGATCTAGCCTCCATCAGGCCTTCCTACGGGGGCACGGATCTAGCCTCCACCAGGCCTTCCTACGGGGGTACTGGGCTAGCCTTCACCAGGCCTTCCTACGGGGTTACGGGTCTAGCCTCCCCCAGGCCTTCCTACGGGGGTACGGATCTAGCCTCCACCAGGCCTTCCTACGGGGGTACTGGGCTAGCCTCCCCCAGGCCTTCCTACGGGGGCACGGATCTAGCCTCCACCAGGCCTTCCTACGGGGGCACGGATCTAGCCTCCACCAGGCCTTCCTAAGGCCGTGGGCACGGATCTAGCCTCCACCAGGCCTTCCTACGGGGGTACGGATCTAGCCTCCACCAGGCCTTCCTACGGGGGCTCGGATCTAGCCTCCACCTGGCCTTCCTACGGGGGTACGGATCTAGCCTCCACCAGGCCTTCCTACGGGGGCACGGATCTAGCCTCCACCAGGCCTTCCTACGGGGGTACGGATCTAGCCTCCACCAGGCCTTCCTACGGGGGTACGGGTCTAGCCTCCACCAGGCCTTCCTACGGGGGTACGGATCTAGCCTCCACCAGGCCTTCCTCCGGGGGTACTGGCCATGGGCTAGCCTCCACCAGGCCTTCCTCCGGGGGTACGGATCTAGCCTCCACCAGGCCTTCCTACGGGGGTACGGATCTAGCCTCCACCAGGCCTTCCTACGGGGGTACGGATCTAGCCTCCACCAGGCCTTCCTACGGGGCTACGGTTCTAGCCTCCACCAGGCCTTCCTACGGGGACACGGTTCTAGCCTCCACCAGGCCGTCCTACGGGGGCACGGATCTAGCCTCCACCAGGCCTTCCTACGGGGGTACGGATCTAGCCTCCACCAGGCCTTCCTACGGGGGTACAGATCTAGCCTCCACCAGGCCTTCCTACGGGGGCACGGATCTAGCTTCCACCAGGCCTTCCTACGGGGTACAGATCTAGCCTCCCCCAGGCCTTCCTACGGGGGCACGGATCTAGCTTCCACCAGGCCTTCCTACGGGGGTACGGGTCTAGCCTCCACCAGGCCTTCCTACGGGGGTGCGGGTCTAGCCTCCACCAGGCCTTCTGACGGGGGTACGGATCGTAGAAATCGGGAAAGTGGAATAATTGGCCAGTAGAGTCAGCCCGCGGGAAGCTTAGCATTTATTGCGCCTGCGCGCCTGCTAATGCTTAGGTCACAATTGCGCCGGTGCCCGTCGGGGATGTAGCCCCGGCCGGGCTCTGATGTTTGGGGGGCACCGGCTGTCGTGGTCACAATTAAAAGTTTTCTTCACGCTGCCCTGCAGGGGTCCCGGGGTGCTCCGGCGGGCACTCGGTGGCATTTTTTGTAAAATTTTCATCGTCGGTCTCCGGCAGGTACCCGTCAGTTGCTCTGACGGTGTCTTGAAGTGACCCCTGTGGGGTCCGACAGGGTACCGCGTGCTTATCACATCCAGGTGGGGCAGTTGTAGGGACCCTGCCGAATGCCCCGCGAACGACGGTCGGGCATCAGGCAGGCTCCTCGTGGGCACTCTCGGGGGTATATAAAACTGCACTGGAGCTAAATAAAAAACACGATATACGAAGTTTACGCCTTAGTTCTACTCATCTGATCTGTAACGTCACACACTTGACCCGGTCTTAAGAAGTACACACACTTGCTCTGTGCACTTGGTTTGTTTCAAAACAATAGTTAATTCTATACTCTTTGGCGATGGCACCAACATATCCCTTTCCCACAAAACTTTGATTCTCAGATACAACTGGCTAATTAAGATATGTGGAAAGTACATGGTTTGAAGCAAATGAGTTCCAAACAAAGTCTTCAAAGACAGATTGCCTTATTTCATGAAGTAAAAATCAAAGTTATGATATCATTAAGGCCAAAATGTTCCTAATAGACAAAAGAAACAGACCAACGTTTTGGGGTTAATAATAGATGAAAAATTAAACTCAAACGCCTAATCTCTGCTATAAGTAAAAATCAATTTGCTGAAAGAATTTAAGTTATTGTGAAAATCGAATACATCATCCCTCAAAAGATTCTCACAACTATATCATATGCAACAGTCTTATATACCGATATTTAACTTACTGTAACATTGTTTGGGGATGCGCCTACCATGCAATTCTACATCCTCTTACAACTCTCCAAAGAAATTCACAAGGATAGCAACTGCTTCTGACTTTTGCTGAGACAAAAAACTAGATATCCACGATATCAATAAATATGCAAACAATCACATTTTTCTGGCGTTTGAAAGTGCCATTAAAACCCATTATAGCCCACTGTTGTAGTAAGGAAAGGAAAGGAACATGTAGTAGTCAAATGTTCAGTTATTATCTAACTTTAATCTATACTTAATTATTTGCTTATCATTATCTATAGTTATCGTATTCTATGTATAGTTTTGCTAGATTATTTATAATTCATAATCAAGTATAGACCAGGAGGGCCTAGTATAAGCAAGGACTATATAATGTGCTTGGTATAAGCTATATACGCTTTTTCCTCCTCCCAAACCTGTTTTTATCTATTATTGTGCAAATTAATAAACAAACAAACAAACGTTTAACAAACAAGCAAACAGACAAATAATTACTTGTCCCGGTGGACTGCCGGCACCCGTAGGGGTACCTCGCGGTGTTCTCACGTTGAGGTCACGGCGACGTTTTGTCCGCGGGGCCCGGGTTGAATTTAAGTCAGAGTTAAATTTGTGTCGGGTCCCCGCCGGGCCCAAAAATGGCCCGGTAGCCGCAGGGTGCCCCACGGGGCCACGTAGGGGTCACGCCAGGAAGTGACAAAAACGGCCCGGGAACTACCCGGCAGGGCCCCTTTTTCCAATTGTGACCTAAGCATAATGAAACCCTGTGCCCTAATGGTGGCCAAACTACCCGCCAAATCAGTGCCCTACAGCTGGCGTAGTCAGTCTGGTGGAGACTACCACCCTACTAGTGGTTCTATCTCTCACTGTCCGCACGCCAGTTCAGAGATATTAGAAAAAAATACTCCTGAAAAGCCGTCCGAAACAAGCCGGGGCCTAACCGCACCCCTGCAGGAGAGCTCTCCCGGCGCTCCTATCCCCCACTGCAAGCACGGAACGGCTGGACAATAGCCGGACCTAATCCTAATGATGAATCTCCCGGCTGCAAACGACAAATTGATGAAGTGTTTCTGGGCGGGATGGCGCTTTGATGACTTTAAACTGGGCTTTTATAGACCGCCGATAATTACTGTAAACTCGGTTATTAAAGACCCGATACTTACTGTAAACCCGGTTATCATAGACCCGATTATACCCGGGGACAAAGCCCTCACCTGCAGGAAAGTGGGTTATTTCCCGCCCGAGAGCCGGACCACCATTCGTCACTGTCAGCGGCCGGAGCGTTTTCCCAGGCGCAGACTTTCACTTTTAGTAGAATAACTCTCGCTCTTTTACGTCACTAACTTGCACTTTTATGCGTTACTAATTTTGACGTTTATACGTTACTAACTTTCACTTTAATAGCTTACTAACTTTCACTTTTATACGCTAGAGTAACTTTCCTTTTTTTGCGTTAGTAAATCTCAGATTTTTTGCGTTAGTAAATTTCACTTTTTGTGTTAGTACCTTTCATTTTGATACTTTGCTAACCTTTACTTTCTTATAGCTTACGCTGCTAACTTTCACTTTTATACTTCACTTTCATTTACTATACTTTACCGTTATGACTTTCGCCAGTTTCTTTTATACATTTTTATATTTCTCCATATCTCCATCCATACAGAACGGCAAATGCTCCTCCCATTGTACTTTGACAGCGCGTTTGTCTGGTTGCTAAACTCGTTACAGCATGTTCCTCTGTACAATTTTGCCTCATAACGATATTAAACATGAATCTGGTTCCCGTCTCCATGGCAACGGCGCGCAAACTCATTCGTTTATTCTTCTCCCAACCTAAGCTTAATTCGTGCATGCGCACTGAGGTTTTCGTTGGCTTAATTTCATTTCCCTCAGCACGTTTCTCTGTCAAGTTCACGTCAAACACTGAATAGAATCACGGCAAAACACAGCTGTAGAAAAAGCTGGGAAGTCTGTGCGCATGCGCGTCATGCTTACTGACGGACGGATCGTGATACCTTATTTACGCCATATTTACGGCGAATCATAATGTATTTACGCCATATTTATTTATATACGGCTTATTGTAACGTATTCACGCCACGGCCTGCGTACATGTAACCTTATTGAACGCATCGCCAGGTCCACGGGAAGGCGCATGTTGCACAACTTCTCACTCCTTTGTTCGCACGTATGATTGCATTCGGCGCTGTCAGTCAGCGTACGCTCGGCGTCTGGAGTGAGTTTGTGAACATGAAAGGTAGCTGCTGACTCGGGTCCAGAGATAGCCCGTGACGTCAGTGTTCGTTCCTGTGGAGGAGTTTGAGTGACAGGTACACAGACGACAGTTCGCTCACAGCCACTAAGGTTATAAGTTAGATTGTGTTGTACATGTTGGTGGACAGGGTTATAAGTTATAACCTTGTACGATAACGTGTACAACACAATCCTGTGCTTTTAGACCAAGAAATGGGCTTGTGATTTGTAATCTGAGAAGCCGGCCCTAGTGCGACTTGTTGGAGAGGCCTCCTATATCTACCATCTACACCTTCCTGGCATTGAGCCTGGCCAGAAACAAATGCAAAGTAATGATCTTCCCCGAAACCCCAATGAATTCAGCCAACAACAAATGAAAAACGTCTTCATAGTTTCGAGGCAAGGCTCCATTTCCCCAGGCCGGGAGCTCGTCCCTTGAGCGGCTTGTGGCGAGCGGGAGGTTTTGTCTTTCTCGGCTCGTTAGAAGTGAAAAGAACACCAGCTGGTGCGCACGCGCCGGTTCCCACGAGCGGGAGGTATATATGCGGATCCTCACGCTAAACTCTCCACTGCACAACTAACCCGGACAGCGGAGGGTATATATGTGCTTCCGGACAGTCAACACTAACCCTAACCCACCACTAGCCCCGTGAGGCAAAGCGGTTCCGGCCCCGTGTGTCGTGCGAGCGGGGTGCGACAGCAAAATCAGGGATTCTGGTGACATTCGCGAGTTCGTCGTGCAACCGTCCGCTGTCTTGTAGCGACAGTGGTTCTAGCAGGTCGGCGATTTGTTGTGACAGCCTCGCCGGAAACCTGACGACAGAAACCCGAACGCGTCCGTCGGACGTGACGGCGTCTTAGCCCGTACGGAGGAAACGTGACGCCCACCTTATAAGGACCTTCGAACGTCTCAAGTTTTCTTTAACGCTTTAAGAAACTTTTGCCGACGCTGGGCATGCGCGGTGCCTCGGTACAGACTTTGTGCGCGAGAAGACTGGTGTGATTCCCGCCGGTAAAAGCCACCAGCAGACGCCACATACGGCAAGCAGGTGGGTAGAGCTCGAGTTTTTTTAACTTTCAACTACTAATTGTTTTCAAGATCTACCACATTTGTGGAAGGATTGACATAACAGGTGACTATCACCTTTTGGAGATGTCAACCCAGACCAGACTGTAAGGTTTGATCCACTCACACCAGAAAGGACCCCTACTCTTTTAGATAAGTCCTCGTAGGGTGGATCTCCTCAAATGTGTGACCTCCAGCTTTACGTCCCGTCCCAGACGACGTCTCTAACCAAAGCTATGTACTCATTTTCACCTGTGAGAAAATGAGTAGAGTTTTTTTGGATCGGTACGTGACTATTTAGATGATAAACTTTATCAGCATAAGAGATGCACAAATTACTGACACTGTTTCAGGTTGAATCATTTCTTTATTATTGCTTTACTGGTCGTGAGTTTTCAGGAATAGTTGGATTTGTGCGTTTGGTGTGTAGCGTAGCGCTTGCTTGTTTGTCCTTTTGTTGTTTGTTTGCTTGTTTTATCGACTTTCCGGGTTGCTTAACAGGTATGTGTATAATACTAGTATGTCGTTAAAACCTAAGGTATGATTTTCCCGATTGAGGCAATCAAATTGTCCACACATAGAACATCGTCTGTAGAGCTAACTACGGTTCAAGTCAGTTTTCTATCCCAGATATCATACATTTGATCTTTTATACAATTCCACAGAACGACAAGAGACAAAAGTGTGACCCTCAGTTTGACATAATGATAAGTGCAGACCCCCAAAATTCTGAAAATCAACTGTTATATTTCAACTATCAAACGATATTAAAAATAGGTACATGGAAAGATACAACCGATATATAGTAAATGTAAAATACAAATACATGTAAAAGTTCGTAACACATAAATACACGCTGCAACAAACACCAGATAAGGATGATGTTCGTACATTTGCTCCGGGGACTTCCTTTGCCAAAGAAAAGGGGAACGAACAAACAAGAGCAGCGTCCCTTTAAACCCCTTCCCTCTAATTCTCCGTGTTCGGCCGCAGAAAGCGGAGTTCCCGGGCGGGCTTTGTGTTCTGGACCCGCACAGGTTCAACTGTACGTCACGATCTTTTTCTGACTTCAACAGTCACAGGGAACACACCTACAATCATACAGACCACACCTACAATCATACAGACCACACCTACAATCATACAGACCATACCTACAATCAGCGGCAACACACCTACAATCAGCGGCAAGGCCCTCTAATCACAGCGGTCAAGGGTTCGAGCCCGGCCCTGTCCGCCCTCCCGCCCGGAGCCCGTTGTCACGAGATGTCTTTGTCGTTCCTATTGTCTAGTCTGTACCAGACTGTCCGAGGCGCAGGAAAATGGTAGAAACTGTCAAAATAGACTGAACAGGACGCAAGAGGAGCACAGTTTGCCTCCTTCAAGGGCCGGATAAATCTTTTTTTTTTTAAATACCTTTATTTATTATCTCCTGTGGCGTATCGTTCCCTCTATTCGGCCAATTTTTACTATCTTTATAGCAACCTACATACATGTACAATGTAGTGTGGAGTCTGTTAGTACTACCTATAGTCAGATCTATAGTGTAGCATTTGGCGAAACGCGGTCCGCTATAGTTCAGGGCGCCCGGACTTGATGTGCACGGGCTTGTCACGACCCTGACGCAGCACTAAAACTCAGAACACAACCTGCCGGTCTACGGGCAAGGGGACCAGAAGCGAGGTAGTGTTGTGGTCTGAGGCGATATTGGCAGACAGCAGAGATATGGAATATGAAGAGTGAACGTTTGTACGCCAATGGAAGGGATTTTGGACTTTTTCAAAGAGTCAGCGTCACAGCAAGGAGAAAAGTTATTGACGATCTGTCCCCTAACCGCCAAAACCACTACGTTGAAATATTCTTTTAATCGCTCCGATTTAGCAACGGGAAATACATCCACTATCTGTTGGGGGGGGGGGGGGCTCTTTTTCATACCTGCCTCCCTGGCATAGCTCTATTTGGAACACGTTCACTTCATGCGGTGACAATAGTTGGAAACGTTAAGGTTTGTTAACGCGCGGGAACACCTGTCGTAGGGACAGGTGAGGAGGACGTGCAGGTGTGTGCCAGGTAGCTTAACAGGTAGAGCAAATTTAACGTCTCACCTGTGCAAGTGAGCCGTGTGTGTGCAGAACAAATGAGCTGGTGCCGTGTGTGATCATGGGGCTCCGGGGCCGGGTGTTTCTGGGCGGTTTGGTTAGAAAGGACTGGTGTTAGCAAAGACTGTTGTTGTCTTTGGTGTGTTTTGCTTTAAAAATGTGGCTCTTATATCGCAACTTTTTACACACTTATAACAAAAGTTAAAAACCTTTCCCTAGTTGACGTCTCAGCTCCCTTCTTCAGGGCCGATAGTAGATGAGGTGTGCCGACACGTCTGACAGGTAAATCATCACGTAGGCTGCGCTACAAGGATAGTATTTTCCTTATGAAATGCCAAGCCGATCAGATAAGCGTCAAACCTTTATGCTCTATCAAAGATGACATCGCAATAGATCCACCTTAAAACCGTCTTCAGATGTGAGGAATAGAATGTTTGAAAGCTCGTGTACCGCTATGCTAAACGACCAGTAAAATCGGACCGAGATTTGTTTTGCCAGACGCAGTCCGCAAACTTGAGGCGATTATACGCAGACTGTTGGGGTTTTATTCCTTTATTTCTTCTCTCCAAGATCAGCAAAATAAGCAACATCTTCCCAGCCGGCCACCCAGGCAGAGATTTGCAGGAGGGTGTACAGTAGCGTCAGGAGTGTTTAGGGTGTACAATAACGGTGTTTTTACTACGCCGTTTGATGCAAACCGCCCGTCGTAATCTCCAAGCAGAGGTATGGTAGTGATCGTTGCTTTCTGACAATAATCTTGCATCAGTCGTCTACGCTGGGAACTTAAAGGATGGGGTGGCGGTTGGAAAGCTGGAGTAAGAAACTCAGAAGAAGGCTACACCCCCCCCCCCCTTAGCCTGGGTGCCAGACTATTTTCATGGCCCCCACAGGCTAACTCCTCGGCCTTAGGGCCAACATGCCCCCGAACGTCCAGTCTCCCCACCCTACCTCTGCTTGGAGATTTCGCGCCCCCCCACCTTTCCCGTTATCTCTCCATCCCCCCCTGTCCCCGCCACGCCCCGCCGCCCCGCCTGATGAGACCGTTTCTCCGGATAAAGGACCCTCGAGCAGCCTGGAGAAGTTTTGACAAGTGCGGCTCAGTCACCGCTGAGAGAGACTCTTGAAGATGTAGATCAGGGCAAGTCGTCCGTGCGGGTTTTTCTTGAGAGGCGGTTTGAAGTGGACACTACAGAGGCAACGCTTCAGGGGTAAAGTTAGGCTCTGTAGTTTGTTTGCACGGAACAAAAATTAGAAAAAAGATATGAGAAAGCTTTTCAGATTCAGAGTTTTAGTTCTTCATTTTCTCATTCATGTAAAAAAATCTATAACATGGGATTTTATTTAACTAAAAGTTTCACATGTTATTACATATTGTTTATTATAAGTAACGTTAACTATGCGCAAAAGTGGGTAAACCATACTAAGGTTTACGGCGTTATAAGCTAGGTGACTTAATCTATCGCATATTGCTTAATTAGCAGTGCAGATTCATCATTATCTCAATATTGTCGGTGAAACCTTCGCCAAGTTACTCCTCACTTTGTTAGCGCGCACTGTCGAAGAAAAACGCGCTGAGAGATTTCCTACACTGGTCTATTGCGTGCCACATGTTTAACGGCGTTTAACAGCTTTTCGTGGCGTCGCTGACTTCGTCGGTGGGGATTTTATGATGCATACCTGGAAATAAGACAGAAATAAGTCCCGGTCAGGCCGCAGGTGGTTCCCGTTAGTGTGTCTCATCAATAGCCGATATTTACAGTACAGCTCTGAACTACAGTTTCCTTCTCACAAACACACAAATACACACACAAACACAAACACACCAACAATCTGTTCGTCTGGGCTTCATTCGCAAATGCGTCGTGCGCACGTCAGCAGTGTGTCCGCAAGGGACAATCGGCGAACATTCGCAACGTTGTCGCCGTTTTTGTCGCAAATAGGCGCAGTGAAATACCCACTTTAAGAATAGCTGAAGTCCTTATCATTATTACTCCGGGAAGGAGGAATACCTCCTTCTGGGAGTATTGGAAGTGCTTTAGTTTGCGCGTTCGCAGCTATAACTCTCGATCCCGTCGTCGCACTGGTGTGTAACTTGGCATATCGTTTGCCTGGTTCGGCGTGGTGATGCACAATGTCTCTTTTACACCGTAACTACTTTAATCGTCAATACAATATCGTAATTGCACCCCTATAATTAATGGCAAGGGCCACTGTCCTGCCATAGCGACCATGTTATAACCTGTTACGCTTGACTGCAATACTTCAGGCAGATACGGGGTACGAAGATTTCCTACTTGCTATGATCGTATAGTCACTGTTACATTGAAAAATAGACAACGTGCATCACCACACGCAATCTAGCTAGCGATATACCAAGTTACGTACCAATGCGGCAACGGGAATTGTGAGTTTTCGCTGCGAACATGTGCAGAGTGAGCTCCAGTCTGTGTATTAAGTATGCCGTGTCCTGTCGCAGGTCGCATACTAGTTTGGCGCACGAGACGGACGGTGCACTTTTACGCACAGTGTGAAAATGGGATATCTCTGGACCTTCAAAATTCTCACACTTGTAGTTTGTAATACGGAGGCTGTGGCAATGTAAAACCTTTACGCAGGGGATGAAAGATTGTTGAGATATGTCCCTCAGAAAAGTGCCCGCGGCCGCGGCCAGATTGTGTCACTTCCGGGTGGATTGACAGATCCGGTGACCTTTGACCCTCGAGCAATGTTACGATGATACAAAATAGGTTGATAGCTATAGATCAGGCATGCCTGCAATAAATTGTGGAAAGAGAATTTACTGCATATTTGTGATTTCTGAAACATCTTAGTTGTAAGGCTGGATGGTTCGTTGATAATCTTCAAAAGAAGCCATCTAGATCTAAATTTGTGGCTTTTCCCGGAATTTCTAGATCCTATCTGTGCCATGCTGTAAAAACGTACTTTTCAGCAGGTTGATCTCTCCTGTATTGAAAGAAAAAGATAAATAAACACCTTTTCTTTACTTGCTATAAAACACTACTTGGACTGTGCAGAGATGCAATTTGTGTGGGTCAATATTTTTACTTCTTTAATTACCGCTTATCAAAAATGCACTTTTCACACCTGGCACCACATACAACCCACGATTCCGTTGCTGCATGGGCATGTTAAGTTAGCCTGAGTGTCATCCTGTTTCAGTTCCAGGCTCTAAAAATAAATTGTCTGTGATTCCACACCTTACATCAAGATCCATTTCATGCATTTATCTTACAACTGAGCAGGTCACTAGCAAAGGAAATTAACAAACACCTCACCCACAATGTACACACAATATAAATACTTCACGGAGAATTGTGTCCTACGGACTCTTGTTATCATTGTTATTATCAAGTCTTCGGTTATCCCAGGTGGTTCCCGTTAGTGTGGCCGCGTTAATAGACAATGTTTACAGTACAACGTTCTACTACAGTTTCCTTTTCACGAACACACATAAACACACGGAAACAAACAAACATACACCACGCGCTGTGCGGCCGCGCCCGGGGGTTTGTTGACAAACAGCCACTCCGTCACGCGCCGGTTACCACGCCAGGTTGTCACAACACTCACGGTAAACAAGCGCAAACAAACGCATCCGATAGAGCCCGAACACACACGGC
This sequence comes from Branchiostoma lanceolatum, assembly GCA_035149815.1. Taxonomy (NCBI): domain Eukaryota; kingdom Metazoa; phylum Chordata; class Leptocardii; order Amphioxiformes; family Branchiostomatidae; genus Branchiostoma; species Branchiostoma lanceolatum. Next base: position 227,070 of record CM068866.1, read on the forward strand.
CCCGAATCTGCTTTGCATTGCTTTGCGGTGATTCATGCAAATATCTAGGCACTTTTTCTCTCGCTGTGTGCTTGTAGCTTAGGCTTAGTCAACAGAGGTGAGTTCAGATAGTTGATAGACTCTTGAGTAACTATTCAATAGTTTTTTTTTAATCTTTTATAGTTTTCTCCTTCTCTGATTCCGCTTACTCAGAACAGCACTAATGCCTACTAAGTCTAAGAGCATGATGGGCCATGAAAACATTTTTGCTTTGCTACGCAAATTTTTTCTAGCTTTTTCGTCCAGTTTAACTCCAGGTTGTGTACTTTGAAAAACTCTGCTGAATAGATTTACTATTTCTTTTGTTTTCAATAAAAGTGATTTAAATCTTCAGAGTATGCAACCTTTGATAATTTTGTTTGTTTTTCCGGTGTTTCTTACCGTTCCTACATTCACATATTTTACCGAATTAAACCTGCACTAATCCCCCCCAGCCAATAGCCTGGTGGCACAGAAAGCCGGGAAACAAAAGCAACACTAGTTCAACATGCTTTACCTACTAAGTGCATGGAAGACCATTCCTTATGTCGTTGCCAATAAAAGTGATCTAAGTCTTCAGAGTAACGAACCTGCTTTGAGAATGTTGTGTGTTTTTCGGTGTTTCTTACTGAGGCTTTTAACGAATTTCACCGAATTAATACCACACTAATCCCCCAGCTAATAGCCTGGTGGCGCAGAAAGCCGGGAAACAAAAGAAACAGTAGCTCTCCCCGCTCTAACCGGTCCCGCCCGGCCGGCTATTGTCCCACCCCACCTGTGTGTGCCGAGGACTCACCGCCGTCAAAGGAACTCGCGCAAATTCGGTCCCAATAAGGCGGGAAGTGCGGCAGAATTGGGTTCAATAGTTGTAAAGGTGCGACAGGTAAACAGGTGAGATAAACGCGCCAGGTGAGGCGTGACAGGTGAGACAAGGGTTCGATCCGCTCATCGCACCTGCGACTGACGTGTTGACTCCTCACAAATATTGTACCTGTCGTGCAGATGTTACCTGGTGTTACCTAGTGTTACCTGTATGTTATCTAGTGTTACCTGGTGTTACCTGGTGTTACCTTTATGTTACCTGGTGTTACCTGTGCCCGGGACTAGGCATCTGTCATTTAGTCACGGGAGAGAAGGCGCGAATCTGTCATGCCCACAACTCCTATCGATAAGTGTGTTGGGTTCTTTAACGCACATGGTCCTATTGCTCTGCAATACTGGATACTCATCGAGTGACGAGAGAGAAGGCTCGAGCCTTGATGTCCCACTTATTGATACGTGTGCTGGGCTCTTTATCGTTTGAGGCCCGAGGCTCGTAAAGGGGACCGATGACATGGCGGTTAGTGGACCGTGATGTTAGATACATGCATGTCCTAGGCCACGGTCACATGGCGGTCTGTATATCTCACAGGTGCCGTGTCCTATTTTCGACTCTTCCAACTTCTCCGACGAGTGAGGCTTTACTGAACAAGTTTGCTTTACATTTAGTAATGATTGATTTCCGGAATTTCCCACACCGGTGTCATTATACTGCCAATCATGACTACTATTTACACATGTACTCTTAATCTGATTTTGTACAAGAGCATCGAGCTAGAAACGCACTTTAATCTGTCAGCAAGATCGTCTGAAATTGCAAGTCTTCCCTATGTTTGAAGTTAAAGCTTACACCGGGAAACAGTATTTTGCCATTTTGACTCCCCTCACCCAAACAGTGTTCTGTCGTGTTTATCTACTGTCCCACTCGTCAGAAGTAAATTATACGAATAAAAGACTCCCCAAACAGGCCGAGACCTGACCTCTGCTTGGAGAGTATGAAAACCGTAGCCTCTGCCAGGCTCCACGGGTGGCAGGAAAAACAGCAGTTCAGTTTGCGACCAAAAGAGCCTGTCTGGAGTCGCCTTCTACTAACGTTATAAAAGTGATCCACCCATTATTCCAACTAACTCAGTGCATGCTGGAGATCATTAAGTAACAAACCAACCAGCGCAGACCCAGCCCAGCTAACTTATCTGTCTATTTGGCACATTTCTACTATTTTTCCAGAGTCCTATGGAGCCTGGTAGAGGCTATGAAAGTCTAACGACGAAGAGTAACGGCGTCTTGGTGCCTGACCTGATTCAGAGTGAAGTGCCGGAGCGACGGAGCGAGACGGGCGGGCGACAAGTGTCGGGCACCCGCCCGTGTTCCCAGCGCTCGCGCCGAGCCTCACGCCCCAGCGGCGCGGCACGGAGTCAAGTGGGAGGGCGGACAAGTTGCTTTTGGGAGGGGCACGGCCTCTTGGTCTTGGCTGTGATTTCCACGCTCCTTAAGACGAGCCCTTAGCAGTCCTTAAGTCTCACTAAGTCAGGGGTAGCGGCGTGGGGTGCTCAGTCGCTAGCCGAACTGCTGCGGAGAAGGACTTATTAAACCTACCCACATACAGGTGAGGACCGGGCACAGAGGTCGTACGGTCACCGAACGGTGGTCGTACGGTCTCCGAACGGTCGCCGTACGGTCGCCGTAAGATGGAAAACGGGGGGGGGGGCATTCTTGTGGCTGTCGTGTCTGTGTCCCGCAAATTCCAGCTGTCTTGTTACGGAAAACCTGCCTTATATCCTTGTCGGCGGTTGGTTCTGTCCCAACCTGCTTGGGAATTCACCAAAACGCCAAAATCGTGCGACGACCTAAGACGAGAGTGGCCACGCCTTAACGTCTTACCATGATGTGTTCTAACGCGTCTTCCTCTGTCTCGGCATTCCCCGCTATAATCCCACTAACCCCGTCTATTAGTCACACCTCGTGCCGTTGTTCTCGTGTTGTTCGCACTTCCTCGTACTAAAACCCGGGAACTCCGCGGCTTTGTCCGGTACCAGGACGGATCTCAACACGGGTCGAGCTGATCCGAGCCCGTCCGAGCTGATCCGAGCCCGGCCGAGCTGATCCGAGCCCTGCCGAGCTGATCCGAGCCCGTCCGAGCTGATCCGAGCCCGGCATTCTGATGACTCAATAATGGGGCGGATTAGATGATTATGAAGTCTTCTGTTCGTCCCGTTATCAGTACGCTGATCAGGTGACACTTGGAGACGGGCCCATTACGTCTTAATACCAGCTACCCTCGCCTCTAATTCCTTTAAGAACTGCTCAAATCTTGCGGGCTCTCTCGCGCCGTGAGCTGTCGCCACTTCTCCTACAAGGATATCGTTAAGAAATGTGCGCACAATACCGGCTCACACGGCGCCCTGGTCCGCAGACAGGTGTATTACCTGGGATCTGCACGTGTGCTTTTACCAGGTGTTAAGAGATGAGGCCACGTCTTTAGCGGACACTTTAAGGGAGCGTCTTCTGTCTCCTGAGCTAAACATTCTGCCCTGATCCTTATTTCCTTTCCCTGTGATCTACCTGACTCCACCTGTCTAAAAACAACAAAAGTCTCCCCTTCCTTTGAGTCCGGCACGTTTGGGTCCACCGGGCGGGCTGTGCTGCCCTTACGGGCGACCTGGCGCCTGGGCCCGACGAGCCTGAGACAAACGTCCCGGTAGACCCGGGGAAACCCCAGGTCTGGAACACCCAGGAGTTGGTGGATAGTTTTAATCAGGAAGTGTCGGATCCAGCCGTAACTCGAGCCCCCCTCCCACTCCGATCGGTAGTGGGGCTTTGCGGAAATCTTATAGGGCGGGTATTAGTCCTGAAAAGCATTAAGTCTCGGTGAGGGGGCGGGCTTACCGCGCAGATCTCACATCCCATTAGCGAGCCCACCGCTAATTCCGCTGTTTCGGCAGGTGAAACGATATCGGGGCGGAGACTGAGCTGCAGGGGGCCCGGTGAGCAAAGCTGGCGGCACGAGAGGGGACTCATCCCGTAGAGATCACGCCAGCGACCCGGTAACGTCCGACGGTGCGGATCAAAGTCTACCTGAGATTCCACGGGAACAGTTCTTTAACAGGTAAAATTAATTTTTACAGGTAAAGTCCATTTTACAGGTAGAGAAGGTGTCTTTATTTATTTTGCCTCTGATCCACACCCGTTAAAGTTTTGAGTTAAGACTCTTTATAAACAGTGCGGCTAACTTCCTACATCCGGACTCCGAGCGACACACGTAAGAACATAAGTCATAAGTACCCGCGACCTTCTCCAGTAACCTTAGGAAGATGTCATGTTGTACATTTTACCTGTGAACTTTGTATACTTCATCCCCTTTCTCCTTTATTTGAAGCGCACACAGACAAAGACAGAAAACAAGTTCTCCACAATTTGGGGAAAAGTAATAGGTTTTGCTTAAAGTCATTGAATCAAAATTTACTTCGAAATAATTATTTTCCCTTTTTTCTTTTAATTACCGTCTTTTCTGTTTTACATGCATTGCTTTCTGTATAGCTAGAACGGTTAAGACTGTTTATATCTATTAGTATTTATACATTAAGAAAGTATATTTACGTTGAGACAAATGATGTAACTTTAGAGACCTGTCGTCTGAAAATGACGTCACACCGAAAGAATCGTTTTCTCAGTTTTCATTCCGATTTCTTTCTTTTCAAATTCATTTTTGTTTGTATAGGTAGTGTATGTTACATCTATTGGGATTTATATTCTAGGAAAGTATACTTAAGTTGAGACAAATTTTGTAACTGTGGTGCCCTGTCGTCTGAAAATGACGTCACGCCACCACACACGGCGCGGGAAACAGGCGTGACGCGCGGCAAGCAGCCATGAAATGACGGCTTTATTTTTACCTGCTTAAACAAATTACCTGATAGTCAGCCCGGGAACAAAGACGGGGGAACTAGCGGAGCAGGGCGTGCTACTAACGTTACATTAGCAAACAGAAACCAACACCGTTCGGCTAATTAAACACAGTTAGATCATGCTAACATTCATTTCTGCGTGTTTTGGGTCTGGTTCATGCGAGGAAAGCGTAGTTTGTGCGTTGAGACGAGAACGCTGGTTGCTTATTTCTGACAAAAACAAACTTCAGCTTATGCGTGTTTTTCGCTCGATGTGTAACGTTGCTTCTTGTGTCTTCTGGTGTGAGAAAGTTGCCTGTATGTTTCAGGACGTTGCGGGAAAGATGCAACATAGAAAGGCCGTTTTCGCATGATCAAATGTTAATTCCATAACGCACAGTAATACACGTTGACCTGCTGTATGAAAGATTGTGCTGATAACATGCCTTTAGTTAACTTTAACGCAAAAACAACTTTCTGTTGAGTTGTTCTAAGTTGGGCAGGTGTGTCGACCACAGCGCGTAGTTAAGTGTAAGATTTGACTCGACAATCTTATAAACTCGCCGTCAGCAAAACAAACAGTCGCAGTCTTTCTTACGGCAACAACACAAACAGCCGCAGAACTTCTTAAAGATTTCCCCTCGTACGCCGCATGTTTCCTTTGAAGGCGTTTTCTCAAGAACTCCATTTCTGGAGGACCCTTCTCTGAATTTGTTTTTCTTGCCGTTTCTTCAAACGCGCGCGCTCCGCCGCCTGGTCCATTGTGCGCGTCAAGAGTCCGTAAGCTAGTGAGGCCGTGTCCGCGTGTATAAGGTTGATATCCCGTATACAAGTTCATATATAGTTGTCTCTAAAGATAAAGCGTATGCAGGGGCCGTTACTCTGGCGCAAAGGGGACGACATAGACTCGGCAGGTTTGGACACCAGACTGTACTAGTGTACCGAGTGGGTCCATGAGGGTTGGACATCCAGGTAATAAGATTCGCCAAATTTAGGCAGTTACTCACTCACACTGGATATGCTTTTGGGAACGGTCAGACGTTCCAACTATCATCCACAACTTTTTGTCAGTGACTCTGAGCGTGATTTGTCGATCAGCAGGTTTTTACCCACGAACTATGACTTGATATCCCGAGTGCGCATGACGTTCTGGTGCGTGCTGGGTTCTTGAGTACTCAGCAGTGCTCGGCACTCCACCCGCCCATAGACCACAGACCAATAGCGACTCCACACAAAGAGCCGCGACCCAACAAGTTCCCATCGCAAACAAAAACCCGGGTTCGATTACCTTGCCTCAAAAACACTGGTCGAGCTGAGCTCGCACGTTTTCCCGTTAACTCCGCGAACGTTTGGAGTTAAACTGGAGTCTCCGGGATTCGGGAGATGGTAGCAGCGCTAGTCTAACGGTAAGCCGACTTTGCCTACTGTAATATCGGCTTGAGGGCTGAGGTAATATAGGCTTCATGGGAAGGTAATGTCGGTATCAGGGGAACCGATTTCTGGAGAGTCTTGAACGAGGATTTGGGGTGATCGAATTATGGCGGGGTATTATTTCCCGGTGAGGAGCCCTTTGAAAACATTATGGCATTATCATTAAAAGCGGGATTAGCGTGCTCCTCTGGCGGGGAGATTTGCCGCGGGCCGGGGTCCCGAACCTCCGCTGATAAGCGTTCTGAGCACGTCACGGCAAGCCGCGAGCCTAATGTCCTAATGCGGCGGGCAAATCCGCCGAAATGTGAGCAGGCTAAAGTCGCCACTCACGACTTTAAAGGAAAGTTTCCCGCGTCTTTAAGGAATAAGGAGACGAGAGAAGATGAGTCGGAGAAAACTTGAGACGGTCCGAGGTTGGTACGGAAGATCCGAGGCTTATTTCCTTTGTTCAACAATGTCTGGATAACAATACGCGCCGTCTGTACGCGTGTTTACTCTGGATTTTACTCAAAAACTACATCTCCATGGCGACGGGTAGGACAAAATCCTCGCTCAAATCTGTTCATTTGTACGCCTTTTCACGCAGCCATTAGTGAAGCCTGTATCTGTACGATCTAAGTTACGAGCTGTGCTGCGTTAGTTCTGCTAATCCGCGATCATCCGTACCGGGATCAGTACATGTGTGCAGCAGCCTCCACCAGGCCTTCCTACGTGGGGATGGAGAGTAGAATTCGGCAAACATAGGGGGAATGATTGGCCTTTAGGATAGGGACGTAACGCCGTGTATGAGGGAGCTTATGGCAACAAACCTCTGCACGTAAAAGAACCCAACACACTTATCGAGAAGAGTACCCCTGTGCAGGGTGAGCTGGTCTGCTAGGCTAAATACGCGAGACGTAGCGAAGCCGCATTACGCTACTAACAAAAGCATTATGCTTTACCTCAATTCAGGATGACTGCTTTACCTTAGCTTTTTAACTGACTTTGAAAGTCAGTTTGCTGTAAGGGTATCACTAACCGCGCAACTGATGAAACCCTCCGATGGCAAAACTCCCGGGTAAACTATTCTCCCTGTAGCGATTGTAGTTAGTCTGGTAGGGACCAGGTATGCAGGGCCTGTCGGGAAGGTACGGTTGGAGTCAGGCCGGATCATGGGCGGGATTTAAACCTGGCATTACCGTCCCTGCTGTACACTACTGCATGTACACACCGGGTCCGTAATGCATTACCGTCCCTATAGGCCTAATGGACATAGTGACATACTAGTGTTCGAACACACCGGGTTCTGGTTTCATGGGTAGGGACACTGAGGAAAGTAGTGCGGACGCATTGCCTTCAACCCAGACAACTTAAACATCTTCTTATGCCCTGAGAGACATCGTCTGCTTAAGACCTTTACACAAGACTTTTCTAAAGATAGTAAATGTTGTCTCCCTGTTTGCAGCCTGTGAGGACTAGCTACGGACTGCCCGGTCCCCGACAGCGGCGCAGAGACGCCCGAAACACCGCCGCGTCACCCACGACCTTCGCGCTACTGGAGAACATAAGGTAAGATGTTGTACGGAAACTACCTTCACTTTTTATTTGCGAAGGTCGCTTGTTCTAAGTGTGTTCTTCTTATCTGTTTATAGACAATTGACAGATTACATTAAGGATATTTGTTTATTCGATTCATTTTCTAATCTTTAGGGTGGTCCCTTCAGTTGACTTGGTAACTGATTCCCAAGGGTCACTTCGTTTCATATACTAAGATGGACTTGCTTTAAGTAGATATCTCACTAAAAAGTCGTAAAACGGTAATTCGCACCTTTGCAGACTAATATTTATTTCTATCTCTTCTCCTTGTGTGTTGGAGTTAAATTGAGACCACTACCTCGCCTGTTGCTCAGCTATTGTCATGGTTAGGAAACCAGCCTCCAACTACTATGGTTACAAAAGTCCCTACAATATTGTGCAGTTTTTACCCGTTAAAGCCGCTAGTGTCGTGGCTGCTGGAATCCAAACATATCATAGTTCCAGACTCGGGAGCTGTAATAGGTTTGGATTCCAGGCTATGAAGGTACTGTTAGCGGCCACCCCGCCTGTCGCCCGGCTATTGTCATGGTTAGGAAACCAGTCCCCTACTACTATGGTTACAAAAGTTCCTACAATGTTGTGTAGTTTTACCCGTTAAAGCCGCTAGTGTCATGGCTGCTGGTTCTAGCCTGGAATCCAAACATATCATAGTTCCAGACTCGGGAGCTATGATAGGTTTGGATTCCAGGCTATGAAGGTACTGTTAGCCGCCACCCCGCCTGTTGCCCGGCTATAGCAGGTGTACTGAATACCCCACTAGTCACTCCCGCTACTCAAGGGTCTCTCCTGACGTCTTCCCGCGGGTCGGAGACAGTTACCCGGCCCGGGATGGGACGGGAGTGCTCTACCGGCGCCCTGAAGGGTGCTTGTCAGACGGTCGGGCCGCAGGACGGGTCCTATCGCGGGTTGAAGGACCCTCGTGAGCCGGTCCGGCCGGTAGGACGGGTCCTATCACCGGTTCGTGCGCCGAACCCGGCTTGAGTTGTCGGTCTTTCGAGTCAACGAGTTCGATAAATATTCACAACTTCCGAAATACAAGTGACGGTATTGTTCGTACCAGCAGCCACTTCTGATGGAGGGTGAAATCAGCCTCGGTTCTTAACAGCTTTGCATTCTTATAATCTTACCTATCATGTGAAGATGTAAGAAGGACACCTTTTGAACAAGAGACGAAACGAAAAAAGAAATCATTGTTAACACAGAGAAGGGACCTGAGTGTGAATCAGAAGTAAAACTTTTGCTTCTTCTCCGACCGCGTGCTTATGGCAATCTGCGTGTTGTTTACAGTAAAACCTGCGTGATACTAGTACGCAAAGCGCTTTCTCCAGATTGTTAGTATCTGAGTCACAGAGGCCACGGTCTTCATGGGTATTTTATATTGTTAAGATGATGATAGCTATAGAAAAATGGCCGGTTTGAAATAAAACAAAAATGCAGTGTCCTGCCGCAATGCTAACACTCCTGGTGGACGGAACTGGCTTTATTAAACGATGGTTCTTAGAAGGGTTCATTTCACGCGGCACTGATTACACATTCAACTAAGGAAGGACAAAATGCGATATAAAACAATCCCGCCTGCTTGGAACGGCTGCAAAAACTTCCCTATGTGAGGTTAGGTACTGGCACATAGTGTGCTAGACTAAACTGTAACTAAACGATCTAATGCGCAATGTTGGGCACTCACAGAGTACCAATTTTTAAGTAGCCACCGATTTCCGTCGTTTTCTTTCCTCGAGAGGGAAAGCAATGATTCAAAGCGGCTTGGGAAATGTGTGCTTATTCTTTCTAACAAAATCGTGCATACCGATTATCAAATTTTCATTATCTGTTTAAGCGTTTTGATTGGGTACTCTAAGAAACGATAACGGGGTGTAACTTACGTTTTCGTTATATTCGTCATTAACGATTCAAAATGGCTTAATTTCCATCGCATACCTACCCCATTCAGCAGTCAACGAGTCAAACTGGTCTCACATGTAGATTGAATCCGACAGAAATACCGATAGTTGTGTCACCTTTTGAAACGTTACGATGCGGTACCTAAAGACTGTACTTACTAACTACTCATGTTTACACACCCCCAGAGACAACGAAACTTTGATTATAATTCTTGGCATATTCTAAAATGCCCCCGTATCTACATCTACATATATTTCATCTGACAGAAATACCGATGGATGTATCATCTATTGAAACGATTTGATATTGTGCCCTAAAGACTGTCAAGAGCCATGTATATAGAACGCGCTTAAAAACTCTGATTTCCGCAATATACTGGCCTCAGCCAGTAATCAACGATTACAAATATCCACATATACTCAATCTGACAGAAATACCTGGCAGAATAGATGTATCGTCTATTGTAACGTTACAATTTGGTACCCTAAAGTAACTACTCATTCTATACGCCCTCGGAGACTCAGGACGACTAATCCCCGTCACATTCTGACCTCGCCCAGTGATCAACGATTCAATTGGCCCCGTATCTACAAATATTCAATCTGACAGAAATACCGATAGATGAATCACCTATCGAACCGTCACGACTGAGCGGTCTGCCCGCGGACCGTCCAGTGAAGGCTTCCCGTCCCAGCGTGGAGAGCACTCCGGTACTTTCCGCGGCACTCCGGCACTTCCCGCGGCACTCCGGCACTTCCCGCGCGGCACTCCGGCACTTTCCGCCCGGCTCACGGGGAAACTTTACCTGTGGCGCATTCATCCCTGCCGAGCCTTAAGGAGCTACACCTACCTGCGGCGCACACCTGTCCCGCGCCTTCTTACCCCCGCACAAGGCGCGACGTACGCCAACGTCTCACAAGACTCCTCACAAGACGCCAGGCTTAACGACCTTGTGGAGGAAACAATGTCATTCCTTTAAGTGGGTAAAAGTATCGCTTTTTGATCTTGAAGGGACCAATCCTGCGGACTTGCGTCTCTCCCGTCTGAAAGGTGTTCCCGCCCTGCACAGGTATCGCGGGGCTTGACTCAGCGTCGGTTCTTCTCACTGAATAGAAAGTCGTTCCAGAAGAGTTCTTGATCTTGATGGAGTCTTCAGAATCGGTTCTAGGAGAGTCTCTGACTCAGACTATTTAAAACCGCTCTTTGTGGACAGTTGAACACGGAGAATGTTTTATTGATGAAAGTGCGGTACTTGGAAAATACTTCATAACAACGGGTACAAATGTTCCCATGAATATCAAATTATGGCAGTTATGATTCAAAACAAGAGATGCTGTATTGTAGTAGGAAAATCAACGAGATTCCATTGCATAGAAATGAAGCTTACTTCATACCTTTGCTGTACAAACTTTCTTCCAATCGAGCTAGAATATATTCTTTAGACTTTAAACAAAATTGTGACAAGGTTGTGAACAGAAATATTTCAGTCCCTACGACAAAAGATGTCGTAAAAAGGGTTAACCTTTCCAACTTAAAGAGCTGAGTATGAAAACACGTTAAGGTTTGTTCGTTGTATCTAATTTCCAGTTTCATCGGCATCTTAGTCTGAACAAATGTTTCCAAAACACTGAGAACTATCTCAGAACTATCGCGGACTGGGACTCATTTTTAAAATGACTGTAGGTGCATCCTCGCTAGTTGGCTTTGAACAGTGCTTGCAGTTAGATGTGCAAAGGTTAGGTGTGACAGGTTGTTCGGTTGAATATAACTTTACACACTCGCTTCGCAGGCAATGGTAGTGATTACGCCGAAGGGCGGTTACAGTATATCGTCTCAATACTTGGATGTCAGAAAGAGAAATGTTCCACCTCCCTGCCGTGTTTAAGAATGTTCTGTACCTGATAGCGCGGGCAGGAAGCAGAGTTTACAATAAGTTCCCGCCGCTGTTTCAGCGCCATACAGGTGAAATAGAGCATCGCGCGCCTCAAGAACTCGTGACAGGTCTGTTGTGCTCGGGAAAGGCGTCTTCTGTTTTTCCGGAGACACAGACTGCGCTCCGACTATTCCAAATCTATTCTGCTGTTCTGCTATGATTTGAGAATTTCTCCGAAAGACCAAATATGCACGAGGTTTATTTGTTTTAGGAACTGGTGTTTTTATTCTGCCGTTTTCATAGTTGTGATTCTCAGTCACTAGATGCTTGTTTTTCTTCCTCGCCGGATCAAAAACTATGTTTTTTTCTGCCCTTATCTATATAATCGTCATCAGAATTTGTAAAACAAAAACCAAACTACATGTACTAGTTCGTACCGAAAACGCCAGAATTTTAGTCTCCCTCACCAAGTGTAGCTTGTTTTTGTTTTCGTTTGTACTTTGCACGACCTTCCTGCTGTCAACTGTCAAACCTTCCGAACAAAATCGAACCACCCTCCAGCCTTGGGAAGTCGGACTTACAAGGCGTCACTTTCTTGTTCCCCCTTTGTCATGGTAATGCGCTTTTCTGAAAAACAGTTTTGGGACAGTTTGTATTCCACAAAGCCGCTGCTTTAGGATCCTTTAGTAGAAAACATCTATAAGTGTCCTCTAAGGTTCTTTCCTTGGCCCTACTTTACTTTCTCACCCTCCCACGAAGAACGAAATTGCGTGAAGTCGTCCGGATTTGGCGTTTCCAGCTCAGACCGTGTTGTGTTATCCCTTTCTTCCGCCCCGGGTCGGCCTGCACGGTCCGACGGGAGGCAACAGTGCAAGCCGCCGGGACGCGGTCCGGGCACGCGCGGAGACGGGTCGGGGGGAAGCCGCCGGGCCGCGGTCCGGGCACGCGCAGTGAGGGGAACAACAGGCGCTGAGACAACACGGGCGGTCCCAGTGTCCCTCTAGGACAACTGTTTTCACTACGATTTAAAATGTATAAACTTTTCTAATTCTATTTCTAATTGACCAAGAACCGAGCAACAAGCCATAAAAGTAATCATTGCAAAACGAAGGAGCAGTTTTACCGTTAGCAACAAACTGACTTGTTCTCATGCGAACCACACATATAGCTTTAGTGTTAACCTAAGATCCGTGCGATGTGTTTAAGTCGGCGAGTTATTTTTCTACTATTGAGACGCAGACGGGCCGGGCGGGCGGGAACAACGGGCGCTGAGACAACACGGCCCGGCATTGGCATGCAGCGCGTCGGGGGACGTGCTCCGGGTACGGCGCGGGGAATATCGGCTGGTGCTGGGCACACACCTCTTCAATTTGGGCCAGGTAGGAATTAGCGGAGCCAAACAGACGGGAAAGTAGCGAAGGAAGCGCACTAACCACTGCAGAAGGTTAGCAGGGGAGGGGAGCGCCAAACCGCAGCAGAACGGGAGAGGTGCGGGTTGGGAGACTGGACTGTCCGCAGGTTCTTTCCGTGTAAAATCGCGGGCTTCGCGAGCGCAGGTCAGTTTTGGCTTCTCCAGATATTCTTTTAAAACTTTGTCCAGTCCTTCCTTTGCTTTGCTGTTTATAATTATCCCCGAGTTGATGCCCGAAGTTTCTTTGCCATTTTTCTTAAACACGTCTGCGCCTGCATCTTCACTTTGCACCGTCTTCGGTTGAACGGTACTTTTAACGAACTTGAACACTTGTAAAGTCGACATCATTTTCTATTTCGATAAAAAGAAACGAAATCTTTATTTCTGAAGCCCTTCTACTAGATTTTTCCTGAAACTCTGCAGTACCTTTACCTGGTCCCATCCTCATGCCTGGGTACCGTCATCATATTTACAACGACTTCAACCTGTCGGTGTGTCAAAACAAACGGCCCTTAGACGCGGAGCAAAGTTCAACCATTTTTAAGGTCGCGTGTTGCAGTCTAAACCAGCCCATTGCCCCATTAAAACAGTGTTTTTACTACGCTTTAGAATACATAAACTTGTCTAATTCTAGAAATAGCAGTTTGACCAACAAGCAACAATAAGAAAACAGTCATAATCGATATTTCAAAACGATCGGGAGGTTTCTTTTTAACTTTGGCAGTAAATCTAACCTTCTTCTCATGCGTGCTTTACGTGTGGACTTAGTATTAGTAATAAATAGGTACGAGTTGTATAAGTCCGCGCGTTGTTTCTGGTAGGTTTGTGAATATTGGACATCCAGGTCACGTGAAAGAAGAATGAAATGAAAGAGTCTTTACTACCGGATTACTGAATTCTAATCTCAGACGTTTCAAACGCCCCTCCGACGTTGTTTGTCAATGAGGAGTCTGTTGTTTCTGGTATTGTGGTCATTTTGTGGTCATCTCCCCCCCCCCCCCCCCCCCTCCCCCTCTGATCTCTCACACAGATCGACCTTTCTCTCGTGCGAGCTGTACAGGCAGCTACTTACAGGCTACAGCCACTGAGCGCTGAGGGACCAAATATTTGACAGGTCGTCAACGAATTCTATAGAAGAAGAACCGATCTTTTCACGCCTTGTGTGTTTTGTTGTTTTTTAAACCATACTTTTACTACTTGAATATTCTAATTATGAAAATAAAGGGCCGCACAACTCCAATTTTGGTCACTGTGCGGTTGCTCCGCCGTTTGGTGGAAAGGGACATTAACTAATGCCCCTGCGCTGTTAATCTGTTATTGTGTTATATCTCTCCACCCTCTCGTTTTAGTCCTCACATAAATTGACCTTTTCTCATGCGAGCTGTACATCTAGTGGAAAGGAGTCCTAACACCCGTGCGATGTGTATGAGTCTGTGCGTTGTTTATCCGCTGCCGTGTGGTGATTATATCTCCAGTCTTACCGTCCCACGGATGAACCCTTTTCTCTTGAGAGTTATATATGTGCAGGTTTTGTTTTTACACATTTCCATTAGATGCCGTGACCGCTCTGCGAACGAAGATTCGACAGGTCGCTTAACGAAGTTCATAAACTAACACCCGTGCGATGGTTATAAGTCCGTGTACTGTTTATCCGCTATTGTGGTTATTCTGCCTCCCGCCCTACCGTCTTAAGAGTCACACAACTGCAAAGTTGGCCGCTGTGCAGTACGTCTGGTGGAAAGGGGACCTAAACTAACACCCGTGCGATGGTTATAAGTCCGCGCGTTGTTTATCCGCTATTGTGGTTATTCTGTCTCCCGTCTTACCGTCCCACGGATGGATGACACCACGAGACAATCCCTGATCCTTAAGAATTCATGACGCCATTATAAGATTACGGTAAGATTTCCCAAACACACAGGCGGCGTTATGGAAACGGGACGGCGCTCACCCGGCCGGCTCCGGACTCACTCCCGATAAGGCCAACTTTCTACCAGGGCGGAGACCGCGCTGCGTCCGCGCGGCGACCTAGAATTTGACAGTTTGCTCAACGAATTTCATACATAGAAACGCGACGGTTTAACCCTTCGTGTGTTTTGTTGTCCTTTCAAATAATGAAGCTTAGGCTGTGTTTTCACTATTCTCAAAATAGGATAAAAATGGAGACACCCCAATCTCACCTGCAGATGAGAGTAATCTGGAGATGCGCGGCAGAAGAACCATCCAGCCATCGCTAGTCAAAAGTTACCCGTTATGTCATTTCCACGGGTTTCTCCTATTCATTCTTTCTTTAGGGGAAAACTTCCGAAAAGAAAATGTAGTAGGAGTAAGTAAAGGAGAAAATAAACTATCCAAATTATCGAAAATAAACGTTTTTTTTAAATAACATTGTTATTTGTTATTAACAATATTCATATTTGAACCCAAACGTATTAAAAAAAAAACAATCGAGTAAACATGGCACGCTTTCTAACGCGACAGTCACCTCTTCTTCCGCGTCTGCCTGAAAAGCTTAAGTTTGACACTTCTGTCAGGCAAGGCAAATGTCAGCATGTGTGTCATGACGTCATCTCTCCGTCACGTCCTTTATCAGCAGCCGTTAGAAGCGTCACAAACAAGACGAGAAGTTTGCGAACGTGCCGTTATGAATGAGAGTGAGTTTGTTCTGTGTCGCTGCCACGTGTTCACACAAACCGGCGGGCGTACAGGTGGGCCGAGAAGTGTAAAGGTAAAGGTCCCGTAGCCTTTTGAGGCCGTAGGGGCAGTGGGTAGTTATCCACTGAGTCTAGGGCACGGTATTGGAAGGCGGGGCCAAACCCTCTCCTTCTACCAACTTTCACCTCCTCAACCGAAGTGAGGTACCCATTTTACACCTGGGTGTCCCACCCTCAATTCAACTCCACCCTAAACTAAATAAGGTAGCACGGTGGTCATGTGGTTAGAGTTGACTAGTTGTAATCTAAAGGTTCTGGGTTCGAACCCCTAGCAGGCCCCAGTGAAGTGCCCTGGGGAAAGGCGCTTCACACCGTTTTCTCACTCGACTCAGGTGAAAATGAATGCGTAACTTTATTAGGGACGTCCTCTAGGGTTGGACGTAAAGGTGAAGGTTCCGAGTTTGAGGAGAGCCACGAGCACGTTAAAGAACCCATCACACTTATCGAAAACAGTAGGGGCCCATCCCGGTGTGAGTGGATCAAACCTTACAGTCAGTTCTTACGCAGCTTGTACTAATGTACAGAACAGGTGTGTTACGCCTGGAGGTGGTTTACCTGTACAGAACAGGTGTGTTACGCCTGGAGGTGGTTTACCTGTACAGAACAGGTGTGTACGCCTGGAGGTGGTTTACCTGTACTGAACAGGTGTGTTACGCCTGGAGGTGGTTTTCCTGTACAGAACAGGTGTGTTACGCCTGGAGGTGGTTTACCTGTACAGGACAGGTGTGTTACGCCTGGAGGTGGTTTACCTGTACAGAACAGGTGTGTACGCCTGGAGGTGGTTTACCTGTACAGGACAGGTGTGTACACCTGAAGGTGGTTTACCTGTACAGAGCAGGTGTGTTACGCCTGGAGGTGGTTTACCTGTACAGAGCAGGTCTGTTACGCCTGGAGGTGGTTTACCTGTACAGAACAGGTGTGTACGCCTGGAGATGGTTTACCTGTACAGGACAGGTGTGTTACGCCTGGAGGTGGTTTACCTGTACAGAACAGGTGTGTTACGCCTGGAGGTGGTTTACCTGTACAGAACAGGTGTGTTACGCCTGGAGGTGGTTTACCTGTACAGAACAGGTGTGAACGCCTGGAGGTGGTTTACCTGTACAGGACAGGTGTGTACGCCTGGAGGTGGTTTACCTGTACAGAACAGGTGTGTACGCCTGGAGGTGGTTTACCTGTACAGAACAGGTGTGAACGCCTGGAGGTGGTTTACCTGTACAGAACAGGTGCGTACGCCTGGAGGTGGTTTACCTGTACAGAACAGGTGTGTACGCCTGGAGGTGGTTTACCTGTACAGAACAGGTGTGTACGCCTGGAGGTGGTTTACCTGTACAGAACAGGTGTGTTACGCCTGGAGGTTGTTTACCGGTTGCAGGACAGGTGCGTTACGCCTGGAGGTGGTTTACCTGTACAGAACAGGTGTGTTACGCCTGGAGGTGGTTTACCTGTACAGGACAGGTGTGTTACGCCTGGAGGTGGTTTACCTGTACAGAACAGGTGTGTTACGCCTGGAGGTGGTTTACCTGTACAGAACAGGTGTGTTACGCCTGGAGGTGGTTTACCTGTACAGAACAGGTGTGTTACGCCTGGAGGTGGTTTACCTGTACAGGACAGGTGTTTTACGCCTGGAGGTGGTTTACCTGTACAGAACAGGTGTGTTACGCCTGGAGGTGGTTTACCTGTACAGAACAGGTGTGTTACGCCTGGAGGTGGTTTACCTGTACAGAACAGGTGTGTTACGCCTGGAGGTGGTTTACCTGTACAGAACAGGTGTGTTACGCCTGGAGGTGGTTTACCTGTACAGAACAGGTGTGTTACGCCTGGAGGTGGTTTACCTGTACAGGACAGGTGTGTTACGGCTGGAGGTGGTTTACCTGTACAGGACAGGTGTGTTACGCCTGGAGGTGGTTTACCTGTACAGAACAGGTGTGTACGCCTGGAGGTGGTTTACCTGTACAGAACAGGTGTGTACGCCTGGAGGTGGTTTACCTGTACAGGACAGGTGTGTTACGCCTGGAGGTGGTTTACCTGTACAGAACAGGTGTGTTACGCCTGGAGGTGGTTTACCTGTACAGGACAGGTGTGTACGCCTGGAGGTGGTTTACCTGTACAGGACAGGTGTGTTACGCCTGGAGGTGGTTTACCTGTACAGAACAGGTGTGTACGCCTGGAGGTGGTTTACCTGTACAGGACAGGTGTGTTACGGCTGGAGGTGGTTTACCGGTTGCAGGACAGGTGCGTTACGCCTGGAGGTGGTTTACCTGTACAGAACAGGTGTGTACGCCTGGAGGTGGTTTACCTGTACAGAACAGGTGTGTTACGCCTGGAGGTTGTTTACCGGTTGCAGGACAGGTGCGTTACGCCTGGAGGTGGTTTACCTGTACAGAACAGGTGTGTTACGCCTGGAGGTGGTTTACCTGTACAGAACAGGTGTGTTACGCCTGGAGGTGGTTTACCTGTACAGAACAGGTGTGTTACGCCTGGAGGTTGTTTACCGGTTGCAGGACAGGTGCGTTACGCCTGGAGGTGGTTTACCTGTACAGAACAGGTGTGTTACGCCTGGAGGTGGTTTACCTGTACAGAACAGGTGTGTACGCCTGGAGGTGGTTTACCTGTACAGGACAGGTGTGTTACGGCTGGAGGTGGTTTACCTGTACAGGACAGGTGTGTTACGCCTGGAGGTGGTTTACCTGTACAGGACAGGTGAGTGCGCCTGAAGGTGGTTTACCTGTACAGAACAGGTGTGTTACGCCTGGAGGTGGTTTACCTGTACAGGACAGGTGTGTACGCCTGGAGGTGGTTTACCTGTACAGAACAGGTGTGTACGCCTGGAGGTGGTTTACCTGTGCAGAACAGGTGTGTACGCCTGGAGGTGGTTTACCTGTACAGGACAGGTGAGTGCGCCTGAAGGTGGTTTACCTGTACAGGACAGGTGTGTTACACCTGGAGGTGGTTTACCTGTACAGAACAGGTGTGTTACGCCTGGAGGTGGTTTACCTGTACAGAACAGGTGTGTGCGCCTGGAGATGGTTTACCTGTACGGAACAGGTGAGTACGCCTGGAGGTGGTTTACCTGTACAGAACAGGTGTGTACGCCTGAAGGTGGTTTACCTGTACAGGACAGGTGTGTTACGCCTGGAGGTGGTTTACCTGTACAGGACAGGTGTGTTACGCCTGGAGGTGGTTTACCTGTGCAGAACAGGTGTGTACGCCTGGAGGTGGTTTACCTGTACAGGACAGGTGTGTTCCGCCTAGAGGTGGTTTACCTGTACAGAACAGGTGTGTTACGCCTGGAGGTGGTTTACCTGTACAGGACAGGTGTGTACGCCTGGAGGTGGTTTACCTGTACAGAACAGGTGTGTACGCCTGGAGGTGGTTTACCTGTACAGAACAGGTGTGTACGCCTGGAGATGGTTTACCTGTACAGAACAGGTGTGTTACGCCTGGAGGTGGTTTACCGGTTGCGGGACACAAACAACAAACACAACTCGCATCGAGAACCGCAAACTTCAGTCAGGTCTTCTCAACAGCTTAATCCACTTAGAGTGAACTGCGGGGCATCCTGTTCGGGAGAAGGGCCGGAGAAAGGATCGGGGTCCACAAGTCGCCCGGTCGATAAGTCAATTAAAAGTGGCCCCTCCTTGAGCAGGTAGTGAAATCTACCGTGTAAGCATCTTAGTCGGGCCGAGAAAAGTTAATTCAGTGTTTCCGGTTACTCGACAAAAACCTGCCGACCTTTGCCTTTTTTTATAGGCCGCAGGCGAGGGGCATAATAATTTCGATCAGACATCTGAGTGATGAAAATTCAAAACAGAATCAAAGAAGTCTTATCCCGTATTTGTTTGCAGACTTCCTGTATTTTACACTCTGTTAACAGATGAACGTTTTTGGTAGTTTGATAATGTAGATATGTGAACATTGTACTTCTATGCTCAGTTTATTGGGTATACTTGTGCTTGTATGATGTTTACCAATGCCCTGAAGTAGTCCAGTTTTACAGTCTGTGTTAAACAGATGTTTGATCACTTTGGCCGAAGACTTCCTACCAACCGCCCCTAAATTTTTCCGTACCGTACCCGGAAACACCGCGTTAATGTCCCCGTGCCCGATCAGCCCTACCTGTGCGGCGCGTGGGAACGCGGGGTGCGGAAAAGTGAAGGTCCTGCAAGCTGCTTACGCGTGTTTGCCGAGGCGTTCCGCGCCGTGTGGCCGGGATTAGCGCCGGGGAACAATCGGAGCTGCGCGGCGGAGAGCAGAGTAAACACGGCCCGGGGAACAATCGGGGCTGCCGCGGCGGAGAGCAGAGCAAACACGGCCGGGCCCCTGGCCCCTCCCCGCGGCAGGATCCCCTCCCCGGAGCGGTAACACGGCCGGGATTAGGCCCGGGGAACAATCGGGGCTGCTGCGGCGGAGAGCAGAGTAAACACGGCCGGGCTGCTGGCCCCTCCCCGCGGCAGGATCCCCTCCCCGGAGCGGTAACACGGCCGGGATTAGGCCCGGGGAACAATCGGGGCTGCCGCGGCGGAGAGCAGAGTAAACACGGCCGGGCTCCTGACTCCGCCCCGGTGCAGGAAGTCTCGGTACCAGACCACCGCGCTACAGCCGCTAATCCTTCGGTCGGGAAGCAAATTTCCCCGCCACCACAGATAGCACACGGGCCTGTAGATATCAGAGTTCGGCTGTCAAGAGATATCGGGTGCCAACTCTATCCCCTACTAGCTAAGACCTTCCCCGGCCAAAAGGGGTTATCGTCTCGTATCGCCCGAATGGTCTGGCACCCAGGCTACGGTGCAGGATCCCCTCCCCGGAGCGGTAATGCCGTAATTGAGTTATAATCGGATCGACGCGGGGACGGAGGAAGCTCTTGTCTCCGCAGGCTTAGCAGCAGAGATCCTAAACTTGGTGGAATTTACGTTTTTGTGCGAGGAGGTGGGATTAGGGGTAAGCGGAGCGGCACGCAGGCGGACCGGTGTGGGAGAATAGGGCACCTCTCCTGCGGCCCGCGCCGTTGTGTTTTAGAGCGGACCCGTGGCGACTCCGGGCGGCGTTTATAGCAGGGTCCCCCGAGCGGGGCCCAGTTAGACCCCGGCTCGGGTACACCCCCCCCCCCCCGCAGGGCTGATGTTTGTTCGCGGTGTTTAGACATCAGCTCCCCGGTTTGACCTGCGGGATTAGAACCACACCCCGGGGGCGCTCACGTCTTACCTGGGCCTTCTTACCTGGGCCGTCTTACCTGGGCCGTCTTACCTGGGCCGTCTTACCTGGGCCGTCTTACCTGGGCCGTCTTACCTGGGCCGTCTTACCTGGGCAGTCTTACCTGGGCAGTCTTACCTGTGCCGTCTTACCTGGGCCGTCTTACCTGGGCCGTCTTACCTGAACCTTACCTGGGCCGCGCCGTCTTACCTGATCCTTACCTGTGCTGTCTTACCTGGGCCGTCTTACCTGGCCTGGGCCTTACCTGGGCCGTCTTACCTGGGCCGTCTTACCTGGCCTGGGCCTTACCTGCGCCTAACCTGTGCACGGTCTTACCTGAGCCGTCTTACCTGGGCCTTACCTGAAACTTACCTGTACCTGCACCTACGTCAAAACGCATCACCTGTTTGAAATCAAACCTACCCGTTTTTCTTACTCCTCGTTTAAAAAAAAAGTGACATAAACACTGCCAGCCAATCACATAGCTTGGATGGAGGTCTGACATCCAGGTTATGAGATAATCATTACAAACGTTACTCATCCAGACGGTCCGACGTTTCAGACGGAGTCCACTCTGTTTCGTCAGTGACTGTACACACTAATCTATTTTTACGAGGTTAGAATAAGTATAAAATCTGTATTTTTACAACCGGTATAACCGCCCTTCAGTGTAAGACACCAGCATCTGTATAGTCGGTATAACCACTCTTCGGCGTATGGGCCCTGTCACACTTGCGTGTGTATTCAAGTGCGTATGAGTTGCGCTTCAACATTTCTTTGGTTTAAGTAAAGTTTGAGAGGAATAAGTTGCTTTTCACTTTGACCTACCGTTGTGCAACCTAGTTACAGAACCAAGGAAATGACTTCTTCGGCTCCAAACTTAATCTAAACCAAAACCATGTTGATACGCAACTCCTGCGGACTTGTATATACGTAGAATAAGTATGTATCTGTATTTTTACAACCGGTATAACCACACTTCGGCTTAACGCACCAGCTTCTGTATGTGTATAGCCGATATAACCGCCCTTCGGCGTAACACGCCAGCTTCTGTATCTTTATCTGTATAGCCGATATAACCGCCCTTCGGCGTAACACACCAGCTTCTGTATCTTTATCTGTATAGCCGATATAACCGCCCTTCGGCGTAACACACCAGCTTCTGTATCTTTATCTGTATAGCCGATATAACCGCCCTTCGGCGTAACACACCAGCTTCTGTATCTTTATCTGTATAGCCGATATAACCGCCCTTCGGCGTAACACACCAGCTTCTGTATCTTTATCTGTATAGCCGATATAACCGCCCTTCGGCGTAACACACCAGCTTCTGTATCTGTATCTATATAGCCGATATAACCGTCCTTCGACGTAAAACACGCAGGCACGTGTCGCGACAGCAGCTGGTTATATCACACCGAACGACCTGTCACGTCTACCCTTTGCACGCCCAGCTGTAAGCGTTGTTTAAAGCTATCTAGTGAGGATGCTTCTACAGTAGTTTGTGGCAGACAGGTATCGGTCTGATATCTTCACGCTTGAGGGAAGTTCCATCTGAGAGCAGTGTTAGGATTAGGGTTGTTCCGCCTCTCGGCTTAGGTGATTGGTCATTACGGGAACAAATGGGCGGGCGGGGTTCTACACTATCGGCTGGTCCATCTCACGAAAACACCGGGCTCTGATAAAAGACATTTTGATGAAGATAGCAGGTGCGCAGAAGAAAGCTGTGCGACTTTAAGGATCTTTTCTCCAGGTGTTAACAAAGGTAAAGGTAAAGTAAAAACAGTGTTTTTCAGGCCGTAGGGGCAGTGGGTTGTTATGCGCTGTGTCTAGGGCACGGTATTAGAAGGCGGAGTCCATCCCTCTCGTACCACTCCTTTTTACCTCCCCAACTGTAGTCAGGTACCGATTTTTACACCTGGGTGGAGTGAGGAAAGTCGTGTTAAGTACCTTTCCAAAAGCGCAACTTCGGTGGCATGTCAGAGGATTCGTTTCGGGTCTCCTTTTTTGTGGCCGGGATTGCGCGGCAGGGTTAGTCGGACTTACAGTGGCGGCGTCACGCGCGGGTTGGAGTCCCGGCTGAGCTCTGCGCACACAAACCGCGTCACACGACAAGTGCTCCACCTCCGGGGTTAAAACAACACCGATCCACACACCTGTACAGGTACCTCACCTGGCGCACAGGTACGCACTCCCCGCGATGTTTGTTCTCACCTGTTGTTTCTGTTGAAATTTGCAGGTGACCGCTCGTGGAGTGAGTCCCGAGTCAACACACCTGTCCGCTACACCTGCGGAACATACACACACCTGAGGGCGACGCCATGTCAGCTACCGACGTCGAGACCGGCCGGCCGGGGCACAGGAGCTCTCCCGGCGGGAGGTCTGAGGGGAGGTCCCCGCGGAAGGAGAGCAGCGGGCCGGTACGGGCTCACGCGCCGCGGGAGGACGCCACCGGGCTGAGCAAGGACGACGTCGGGCCGGTACTCGTCCACACGCCGCGGAAGGATTCCCGCGGTCCGGTACGGGCCCACACGCCGTCCCCGCCCGTCATCACGCCCGTCGCGCCGCCCTTCTCCACCCCCGGGTACCCGTACGGCCTGTTCCCCGGGGGCCGGGCGGACCTGCTGCAGCCCGCCCCACTCATCCCGTCCGCCTCCGCCGGGCTGCCGCACCGGGGCGCGTTCCTGCTCGGCAGGGAGAAGGCCTTCGCGCCGATGCCTGTCGGCGGGCGGGCCGGGGGCCACTTCGACGCGTTCCCCCGCTACGGGCTGCTGGAGCGGTGCCTGTGCCCGTCGCTCGGGCAGACTCCGCCGGACTGGTTCCTCAAGCACAGCGACTCCGCGCGGCCCGGCGGCTGCCACTACTACTACGGACTGCTGGAGAAGGACCATTTCCTGAACGGCCTGAAACCGCCGCACGGCTCGCCGTACCCCGGCGGCGTGCTGGGCGCACCCGTCCCGTCCATCTCCCCCTACAGACCCGCTCTGCCGACCTTCTTCCTCGGGAAGGACGCGTTCCCGACGGTCTCCGCGCCCTACCCCTTCAGGTACCCGACACTCGTCGAAGACGCCCTGAGAAAGCCCGCCGGCGCCCTGATCGACGAGAGCCCGACGTCCTCGTCCATCCAGCTCACCCTGAAGACGGGGTCCAACAAGACGCGGAAGGGGCACCTGTGCATCTACTGCGGGAAGCTGTACTCGCGCAAGTACGGCCTGAAGATCCACCTGCGGACCCACACGGGCTACAAGCCGCTCAAGTGCAAGGTCTGTCTGCGGCCGTTCGGCGATCCCAGCAACCTGAACAAGCACATCCGGCTGCACGCGGAGGGCGAGACGCCTTATAGATGTCCGCACTGTGGCAAGGTAAGGACAACTATTATACATACACATGCAATAACTCCAACCCTAACCATAACCCTAACCCTAACCCAACCTGAACAAGCACATCCGGCTGCACGCGGAGGGGGAGACGCCGTACAGATGTCCGCACTGCGGGAAGGTAAGGACAGTTTTAACTATCATAAACACACATGCAAGAACTCTAACTCTAACCCTAACTCTAACCCTAACTCTAACCCAACCCAACCTGAACAAGCACATCCGGCTGCACGCGGAGGGCGAGACGCCGTACAGATGCCCGCACTGCGGGAAGGTAAGGACAGCTATTATACATACACATGCAATAACTCTAACCCTAACCCTAACCCTAACCCTAACCCAACCTGAACAAGCACATCCGGCTGCACGCAGAGGGGGAGACGCCTTACAGATGTCCGCACTGCGGCAAGGTAAGGAAAACTATTATACATACATGTACACATGCAATAACTCTAACTCTAACCCTAACTCTAACCAACCTGAACAAGCACATCCGGCTGCATGCGGAGGGCGAGACGCCGTACAGATGTCCGCACTGCGGGAAGGTAAGGACAACTATTATACATACACATGCAATAACTCTTAACCCTAACCCTAACCCTAACCCAGCCTGAACAAGCACATCCGGCTGCACGCAGAGGGCGAGACGCCGTACAGATGTAAGGACAACTATTATACATACACACACAATAAGTCTAACCCTAACCCTAAACCTAACGTCAACTCTAACTCTAACCCTAACTCTAACCCAGCCTGAACAAGCACATCCGGCTGCACGCAGAGGGCGAGACGCCGTACAGATGTAAGGACAACTATTATACATACACACACAATAAGTCTAACCCTAACCCTAACCCTAACCCTAACTCTAACTCTAACCCTAACTCTAACCCAGCCTGAACAAGCACATCCGGCTGCACGCAGAGGGCGAGACGCCGTACAGATGTCCGCACTGCGGCAAGGTAAGGACAGTTCTGTTATACATACACATGCAAGAACTCTACTCTAACCCTAACCACTGTCCGTAATGCGGGAAGGTAAGGACAGCTTTAACTGTTATAGATATATGCTAGATACACATGCAAAAACTCTGACTCTTACTCTAACCACCGTCATTTGTAGCAAGGTACGGACAGTTTTAACTGTTATAGACAGACAGTTTTGTACGATATAGATTTCCCACACCGAAGCCGCACTATGGCAAGGTAACGGGAATTAAACTGTTATAAACACACCATTCTGTCGAACATTCACATCCCGCACCAGTGTCTATACTGTGACAAGGTAGGGACAATTTTAAATACTCTTCTCAGAATACAAAAGTTATTCAAGCAACTGCATAGATTTTATAAACGGCCAGACATTTCAGGTTGTGTCCACTATTTTGACAGAGACGGAAAGAACGTCTGATCATTTACAAAACGTATCCAGTTGATTGAGTAAGTTTTGTATCGTGCATGTCTAGATGTCTCCATCGACGTTCTCTACTAAAACAATTATGTGAGCTGTAGATATCCCTAACACATAGGTTATTGTTAGCCTCCGCTGCAGACCCCTTCCGACTGTTTTCTTTTTCACGTTACCGTTTTTTTTTATTTTCTTATTACTCGACCAGTAATAATGAATAAAAAAAGGAATTAAGAAAACGGTAACTTGAAAAAAAAAAACAGCCAGAAGGATAATTCAGCATACCTGCCATAACTACTAGAATAGCGACGTTTTCAGCCAGTTTTGTTTGTTTACAAGTTCCGCAGTTCAGTCTGCCAAACTGCGCAGTCTCTGTCTTGATGTAAATCTCTTCTCAGCTACAATTTGGTAGTAGAATGTAGTTTATAACAGAAGAAGAGAGCTAAACTTTATAGGCTGTTTCAATCTGTTTACCTACTTCATAAACCTAAGTAAGACAGAGAAATTCATATTTCTGAAGAGTTCAGACAAACAGACTTTGAGTATAAAACATATCTGTTCTTAGTTCTTCATTACAAAGAATCGAAAAGCGGCCACTTAGAAAACAATTATTGTAGTAACTTGACAATATATACATGTTATTGTAAAGTATTCCTTTGTTGTGGCCTCTACTTAATCAAGTGGGTATAGGTACTGGGTGTACAATATCATTTCAAATATTCTTTGTTTAGCCAGACGACCACATGTCCTCAAGTTGGCGTTTTTCAATGGAAACTGGAGCCACAAACACTTCAACAGAAACATAACTATGAAACTATTTCTTATATTGACTATGGTTGAATTGTAATTCATATCTACAGCTATGGATAAACAGTTCTATAGAAGAATGACAGTCTTTGCCACGTAGGTCACATCTGTAAGCTGACTTGGTTCTGTTGCAAAGCTCTTTTCTGCGGATCCACCTTCCTTCTGTGCCGTGCACCGGTCTAGCTTCTTCTGAGTTCAGCTGGTTTCTGGACAGGGTGCGTCTCCTTCTGTGTCCTACCAGTGATCCGTGTTGACGTCAGGAGCCTTCAAGTCTCTCCTGCATCTTAGAAACGCCGCTGTGGCCGCCTCCTCTTTCCTGGCATCAGCACGACACTAACGGAACTGATAAATGTCTTCCTTCATCCCTGTTCCCCCAGGTCCTAGTCCGCAGGCGCGACTTGGAGCGGCACGTCAAGTCTCGGCATCCCGACGCCGCCACGGAAACAGCCGAGCACGGCACGACCAAGCCCGAGGACGACTCCGAGCAGGCCCGACTTGGCCCGACGGCGACTTCGGACGGAACGAGCGACGCCGACGCCATCAGCGATCACGACGATGACGCCGACGCCGACGACAGCGAGCACTAAAAGTGAAAGTGACGTGACGACGCTGACGACAGCGGGCACTGAAAGTGAAAGTGACGCCACGACGATGACGTCAGCTAGCACTGAAATGAAAAAGTGACGTCACGACGACGCCGACGACAGCGAACACTGTAAGGGAAAGTGACGTGACGACGATGGCGTCAGCTAGCACTGAAATTAGATAGTGACGTCACGACGACGCCGACGAAAGCGAACACTGAAAGTGATAGTGACGTCACGACGCCACCGACGTGAGCCAGTACTGAACGTGAAAGTGACGTTTCGTCAGTCGGAGACTTAATAAGTAGGACTTGTAAAACCGCGATGTACAAACTTTTTTCTGTACATATGAAATATGATGTAGATGTTTAAAGATTATGTTAAGTTATCTATGCACACTTCTACCACCTGAGATGTGGTGGAACAGGCGCTTTCACTCGGGCCCTCTCACAGTATTATAAGAGTCGGCAAGGTGGCAACTGAGTCGGCAAAGGATCTACGGACATTCTGGTATCCTTAGGAGATTAAAGACTATTTGAGATTGATATAAAGATGTTATTGCTGACGAAACTATATTAGTTTTCCCCCATTATGAATCGCCTTTCTCTGACATCTATCGCTTTACCAGCCTTGTAGTTCCGAGCCAAACTGATATCCAAGCATCTGACGATTTTTATTTTTCCGGAGTTCAAAACGCTGGGAAGAGTCGGAAGACTAACCCGCGAGCCCGTCTGGGAAACATTCAGCTGAGGAAATTCTGCAGTAGCCGCGAGCTGAGGAGATTCTGTAGTCGTTAGAGTTCGCCTGTTGTGAGATTCTAACGGAACATCAGCTCTTACATGTACCAAAGCCGTGTGTCAAAAGATCTAACCTTTAGCACTCTGAAGTAGCCGTTTGGCACCCAGTTCCGTATTGGTTACTTTATAGTGTTAGGCAGCAGGGAGATGGTTAAACATTGAAACCAGAGGGAGTATGGAGTAACATTCGTCAGATTTCCAGCAGGCTTGAAATGTAGTTTTCTGTAATTGTTTCAACCTGGGTGTAAAAGGCACCTGCGTTCATCTCGGAGCTATTGTTTTGGCAGAAAGACCGACATGGTAAACGTCATGTCCGGTAAAACGGTGCGATCCTCCCTCCTAATATCTGCTTGGAGTGCGCGGGTCTAACAATGACGTCACGACTTGTTGACTCCCAGGTCCGTTTCTATCCGGTAAATTGAGTTTCCCGCGATTCGTGTAGCCTGGGTGCCAGACTGTTCTCAGGGCCTACACAGGCCTGAACCCTTCGGCTCAAGGGCCCACTCACATGTGCCCCCAACAAAAGTCTGCAACAGGCCCCTTGAGATAGTGTCGGGGGTCTGGCATCCAGGCCACCGTAGTCTCGTGGTGTCTGACACGGGGCGGCGGCAAGTCCACAGCCGTACACAAAACGTACTTCAGTCGGTAACACTACCCACACGCACGGGATCGGCTTTCTCACGGGCATGAGTCAATGTCGCTGGGCAGGATCGTCCGTACTCCGATCTAGAAACCCGGGGAAAAGCTGATCCCAGATTCCCGGCTCTCCCGGGCTGTTTATCCAGCGCGGTGACATCAGACAAAAATAAAAGACAATTACACTTCCTACAAAACTTTATCCCGCTTCAAAGAAATACACCAGGTAAAAGGAAGACAACTACAGTCACGTTAAGCCCCTGTCATACTTGTGCGTATAGACAAGTCCGCATGAGTTGCGTATTAACAAGTTTTTGGTTTAGGTTAAGTTTGCAGCCGAAGAAGTCATTTCTTTGGTTTGATAACTATAGGCTGCACAACGGTGAGTCAAAGTAGAAAACAATTCCCTCCACGCAAAATTTACTTAAACCAAAAAAAAAAAATGTTACTGCGGAACTCATGCGCACTTGAACATACGCACAAGTGTGACAGTGCCCTTAACTTAGAACATATTCTGAGCGTGTTTAGGGCGTACCGCCTTGACTTGCTCTCAAGACGATAACTGTACAACACTAGCATCTGCTGGAGTGATCTAGTGACGTCAGCGTGTAGTTTTATCACGACGCCCGAGTTTCAGACCACACGTTTCTAGCATGAAGGAACGTCAGTTTCGGCGGCAGGAAAACTCGGCAGACATTCGTTGATATTTGTACTAAAGAGTCTTCTCGTGTTTGTGAGACGTGAACAAGTATTTTGTTTATTTGTGTATATGAGGGTTGACCGTGATAGAAAGAAGACTTTTGTACAATGTGTAACCATGGGAACAACGTGTAACCATGGCAACGATGTGTAACCATGACAACAACGTGTAACCATGGCAACAATGTGTAACCATGACAACAACGTGTAACCATGACAACAATGTGTAGCCATGGCACTGCACTAAATAAACAGGAGATGTAGAAATGAAAGTTTGTGTGATGGATGATCAGATCACTTGTTATAGATATATTTATAGATAGATAAATAGATAGAGAGATGGAGAGATAGATAGATAGAGAGATAGATAGATAGATAGAGAGATAGATAGAGAGATAGATACATAGATAGATAGATAGATAGATACATTGATTGATTGATGGATGGATGTTTGACGTCAATTAAGGTAAGAAGTTTGAACAGTATATGAGTAGAAATAAGTCAAACAACTGGATGAATTTTTGTCAGATAGCATCCTCTATCTTTCCTCCGGTGATTGAGAATGGCAGTGGATGCAATCTGTTTGAGTCTTTATCCTGTTGCTTGATTTATTTTGTATGATTGATTGATTAGCCTGGATAGTGGATAAGTTCAACAATACTTGGTCAACAGTCATTTTTCCATCCGAAGAAGCGGCTTGTCAGACTTGCTGCAGTGTTGAATAGAACCGCTGTGTGGCGTCGTGACTGCTCCTCTGTGATCTATGATTCCGGGGCCGTACCATCTTTGAAGATTGGATGGGGGAGGCAGATCCAACATCACCATTAGGGAAATAGCAGTAAAAAAGAGCACAACTATTCTTATATCACATGCTGGTATCATATTAAGAAATGAAAGAACCATGAAAAAAACTATTATAATCATTTTAAAAGCGACGGACCATCCCCCTTATCCAAGCGAACTGTTCTGCCCAATCACAACCATTCTTCTACAATAGACCAGCTCGTGACCTATGACCTTGCATGACGTAGTTTCCCGCCTGCTGAAATGTTCGTCTGTGACCTTCAGCCTCCCTCCCCTCACAGGTGAGTCACGGGAACTCCTACTCTGTATTTTTGGGGAGGATTTTAACGGCCGGAAACGCGCAGGGGAGATATGAGGAGGCGGGATTTGAACTTAGGTTGAAAGAACTCCTAGCCATGGCCGCCCCCCTCCCCACCCCAACACACACATACACCACTGAGTTGTCCTGATATCATCACAGTTACATAGTCGTTCTCTATCAAAATGTAGCACGGTGCTTGAGATTGAAGCATGCAGTCTTGTGACAAGTTGGGGGGGGGGGCGTACATTAGGCACCGCCATTTCATCACCATGGCACAACATACCCAGGAAACTTTCTTTTACATCACTTAAAATTCACTTTGTCAACTATCAAGAGCAACCGTTATATATTAGGATGACATGTTTACTTTCTAATAAAGGCAGTATATCGTCTGTTTACCTCGGGGCGATGCCATAAACACAAAACCTCTTGTTTACTGTCGAGTAATAAGTGTTCTCTTCTATAAACTTTGATATCATGAAAGATAAAGCAATAACACAATAAACACGCCGAGTTATTAACATGACATAAAACTGTAGTTATTGCCTTTTCTAGATACACAGTTACAGACAAAGTGATTAATATCGTGTCAATATTTTATGACTTGGTTTAAATCACCTGTGCATATCTTAGATAATGAATGACAATATATTTGATTGTAATGAATGTTTCCGTTTAAATCTGCCCCGTCTGTTGCTGTACGTCATACGAGGCTATTTCTGTTACATAAGCTAAACCTATAGTCAAACAGAGGGGAAGTCCTGGTTCCAGTTAGTTGGTAACTGAGAGACCCCAGGAAAAGCAATCTCGGTCGGGACTGAGCACATTAAAGGGAATGTGTCGCCAACCCCTCTTCGTAAAAAGCTCTTTCTGAAACGGCAATGAACAGGTGAACAGCAAGCCACCAACCCTTACACAACGAGTACCCATCTCGATGCTTACTGAAGACAGTTTTTGGAAGTGGAAGTCGTGGAATTTTCGTTGTTGTTGCGAGAATTGAGTTCCAGTAGAGGGGCTCACCCCACATACATTGTTATCTTAACACTAATAACAGAGGCATCTCTTTAATAGAGGCGTATTTTTAAATAACGGTGTATCAAAGACGCATTCGTTTACCGAATACAGTTGACATTATTATCAATTTCCGCCTATCATTTGTCTGACAATTACGGCATTTATTTGCTCATTTTGCAGCTGCTTTGTACAGGTTATATTTTGGTTGATTTCTTTTAAACGAGCGAAAAAAAATTGATGCGCGCGCGGATGTCAGCCATATAATCGAATCCACGTGACCTCAGGGACAAAAAACAATACATTGTCCAAAAAGACCGAATGTGCTGATTCAGCGTCATCCCAACATTAACTCGCGTCGCCGCGGGAATTCTTGTGACCACATCTGCCCACAAATCGGTTCTGATTAGCCCGATAACAGCTTTATAACAGCTTTATAACAGCTTTATAACAGCTTTAAGCGGTCCTGATCAGCCTTTAACAGCTTTATGATAACCTTCTTACTCTGGCGTTCTTACGGGTGAAGTTGTGAGCAGACAGCGAGTTGTGGCGGCGCGTCGGAGCCGGAAATCCGTCGGTAAGGCGGCGAGCAGAGCGGATAGCTGGGGACAGAGCGGATAAACTTTCATAAAGCGGACAACATTGTCCTGGAGTAGTCTTTACCAGACTAAGTACGCCAGCTATAGGGAGAATATTTGCCAGGGTTTCACTTGCACCCTCTCTCCGTAGCCGACTCCCTTAGCACACTATTCACTCTATTTGGCCAATTTCTACTATTTTCCCAGCCATCCGCGGGGCCTGGTAGAGTTAGCGGCTAGTCCTGAAGAGAGGCCACATTAGCCCTGTGATGTACCCGGACCGCTTCTTGTGGGTTTAGCTCTTGCGTTGCCATAACAACCCACCGAGTTATTGCGTATTTACAATATTAATATCTGGATTATGTCTCATTGCAATAGAGCTGCATTCTATATTTGTGAACATAGTTTATTTTTACTGTACTCTATTGTTGATGTCGTCTTAAGTGTGTAGGAGGGCAACTTGCAAAGGTGCTGATACAACTTGTCTCCCCCGTCACATTGTGATAAATTCAAATAGAACAATAAAACAATCCACTGCCGCACACCTCAGCCTGACGGGCCGTAACGAGTCCCGTCTTTTTCCGCCGGAGTCTCAGCGTAAGGATTTAAAGCGGGAAAGCCTCTCACGTCCGACCGCAACGTGATCATCGCGAAAATGCGGCGGGATGAGCGGATAAACTCCGCCGACGTACGAACTATCGGGTTAGGGCGGATCAGCAGCCATTAATAACTTAGAGGGCCGAGCCATGTGTTATTATAACAGTACTATCCAGTCCACCTTATACCGGGGACATATTTTCAAACCGGGGCCCGGCCGGGCTGTTTGCGGGGACGAAAAATAGAAGCGTGTATAAGAAAATATACGCAAATTATGCTCATGCGTTTTTTAAATAAAGCAATAAATCAAATACTTTTTATGTGTTTTCTTGTCTTTTAAATAATACTTTTCTTTCCACGTTTTGGAATTGTCTCCCCAGCTTTTTGAGGGGAAAACCTCTCACGTCCGACCGCAATGTGCTCATGGCGGAAATGCGGGATGAGCGGATAAACTCCGCCGACGTACGAACTGTCGGGTTAGGGCGGATCAGCAGCCATTGATAACTTAGAGGGCCGAACCATGGGTTATTATAACAGTACTATTCAGTCTTCCTTGTGCCAGGGACACATTTCCAAACCGGGGCCCGGTCGGGCTGTTTGCGGGGACGAGGAATAAAAGTGTCTGTCAAGAAATGTGCACAAATTATGCTTATTTATATTTCGTTCCCGTAAACTGTCTGGCCGGGCGCAGGTTAGAATATATGACCCTAGCGTTATAACGCGGGAAAACCTCTTACTTCCGACCGCAATGCGGTCATGTCGGAAGGGCGGCGGGATGAGCGGATAAACTCCGCCGACGTACGAACTATCGGGTTAGGACGGATCAGCAGCCATTAATAACTTAGAGGGGCGAGCAATGGATCGTTATAATTGTGCTACCTAGCCCCCCTGATGCCAGGGACACATTTTCAAACCGGGGCCAGGTCGGGCTGTTTACGGGGACGAACAAATAGAAGCGTGTATCAATAAATATTCGCAAATTATGTCTGATCATACATGTTTTCTTTGCTTTTTTCCCTTTTTTTATGTTTTCTTGTCTTTTAAATCATACTTTTCGTTCCACGTTTTGGAATTGTCTCTCCAGCTTTTTGAGGGGAAAACCTCTTACTTCCGACCGCAACGTGCTCATGGCAGAAATGCGGGATGAGCGGATAAACCCTGCCG
Source organism: Branchiostoma lanceolatum (assembly GCA_035149815.1). Taxonomy (NCBI): domain Eukaryota; kingdom Metazoa; phylum Chordata; class Leptocardii; order Amphioxiformes; family Branchiostomatidae; genus Branchiostoma; species Branchiostoma lanceolatum. The sequence goes on from CM068866.1 coordinate 260,646, forward strand.
ACGTACGATCCATCGGGTTAGGGTGGATCAGCGGCCATTAATAACTTAGAGGGCCGAGCCACGGATGACGCTTACCGCGTTATCCAACCCCTCTCAGTATTCACGCGACCACATCGTGGTCAGCTTGCACTAGAACATCTCTTCAGATTTTACCGCACTCTTAAGATGATGAGATAAACTCAACGCGTGACGTGCGACGGTCCTCGCGACTCGTGCAGTATTCATTGTGCAGTAATGACGTCATGAGCGGCCGCATGGGGGCGGGGGTTCGGTGCGGCATTTTTAGATCCTATACTGAACTCATTGAGCTAATTGACTTAAGAAGAGGGAGGTTGCACTTTTAAACCAACCAATAGATTCGGCTTGTCTTGACTTCGTCTTCTATTGGACCACCCTAAATTTGTCTTCACCTCATTAACATATCAATTCAGAGTTCAGTTTAAAGCCTGGCAACTCCAGTTCTTCCCTTTAGTCACTGACGACATCAGCGGATATATATCCAGTTGATTGAGTAACGGTTGCCCTGCGGATTTATTCTACAGTTTGGGCATTTCCCTTGAGCCATACTCTTGGTATTTCCTTTTTTGGGCATTTCAGCATCCCGACGTTACAGGCGTCTGTCCGCTCCTCCTGCAGTGCTCTCGCATACTGCCAGGCGGCGCTATGCCGTCGCCAGGCCCGGGTGACCCGTGCTGTCAGCAGATGCAGGTCCGACTGGGAAGTTCCTCGCGTGATGTGCGATATTCCTGTACTCCTCCCCAGTAGTCCTCGGTTTTAAAGTACAAAATGCAAACAAACGAAAACAAAACAAAACAAAACAAGACGCTACCTCTCCTTTTCATTAACTATCCATACAATCAACAAACAACCGACATCAACCAACCAAATAGCCAACCTGCACCAACCAAGAAAGCGACCAAAAACATAGCCGCTGGGGAAAGCATCGTTTACAGTTTCTCGCTTCGTCCTCAGATGTAGCGTTTGTCCTGGAAAGTTTTGAATGTGATGAATGTTTCGGAGTAGAAGTAAGAGTTTTGAACTGGGACCGCGTCACGGTTACATAAGTGCTTATAATTACGGTTTAAAGTAAAGTTTTGTGTTTAGGGACTTCGATCTTCCAAGTCCACACTAATACCACAGGCTCAGTCACAGCCAGTAAGTAGTCATTACAGTTCCTCCTGTGCCTTTGATACAGTCCGCACAGTCCCAAACACAAACCCGACCAGTCCCAAACACAAACCCGACCAGTCCCAAACACAAACCCGGCCAGTCCCAAACACAAACCCGACCAGTCCCAAACACAAACCCGACCAGTCCCAAACACAAACCCGACCAGTCCCAAACACAAACCCGGCCAGTCCCAAACACAAACCCGACCAGTCCCAAACACAAACCCGACCAGTCCCAAACACAAACCCGACCAGTCCCAAACACAAACCCGACCAGTCCCAAACACAAACCCGGCCAGTCCCAAACACAAACCCGTACAGTCCCGTTGACATCATTAGTTGATGCATCTGCGAGACGATTACTTTGTGTCGCGGAATGACTACCTCTCTGCGCCAGGAACTCGCGCTGATGGGTCCATCGAGTCGGGCGGTTGCAGAGATTTCCCATCTAATGGTTCTCATGTCGGACAATCAGGTGTCCCTATTCCTTATGGTACGTCACTGGGATTCTTCGAAAGTCCTGCAGCCGTAAACTACTCTGGTCTTATGGGAACTGGCAGGGACAATTGCGGCTTGTCTCAATCAAGATTTATCATCTAATGATTTTCATAATGGGTAATTAGGCGTCCCTGGTCCTTGTGGTGCGTTACTTTAACACGTGCTTCTTCCTATAGCCGCTAACTGCTTTTGTCTTATGGGTGCTAACAGGAAAAATTGCGGCTTGTCTCAATTAAGATTTATCATCTAATGATTTTCATGACGGGTAATTAGGTGTCCTTTTCCTTGTGGTGAATCAGTATAACACGATCTCCGTTTAGTCCGACCTGCTCTAGTCTTGCGGGAGCCAGCAGAAGAAGCTGTGGTTTCCCGCCACTTAGATGGGTGATTGTTTTGACGGTTTTCAAGTCGGGTGATTAATTACCTTGTTGTCACGCAGCACCTCATTAACGTATCTAACACCAATGCAGGAGAAGCTAGCATTTGTCACCACTTAGATAGATAATTGTCAAACCGTCTTCATGTCGTGTAATTAATTACCTTGTTGTCACAGAGCTCTCTGATGCTTTGTAATGGAACTCGAACTGCAAATGTCCGACGGGACAGCAGGAAAACTACTGTTTCTTCACTCACAAGTCGGTGATGTTCTGCTGTTTAATTGTAAAAAAACCACATGCTTCTTCGTTTAGTTCGAACGGTTCTGGTCTTGCGGGAACTGAGAGGGAAAACTGCGGCTTGTCGCAGCGAGACGGATCATCTAACGATTCCCACGTCGGGTAATTAGCGTCCCTGTTCCTTGAGCTGCGTCAGTGCATCACTAACCTGTTGGATTCGTTCAGTCCGAACTGCTCTGGTCTCACGGGACACGGCAGGAAAAATCGGGACTTGCCGCAGCCCAGATGGATCATTTCTTTAATGGTTCTCGTGTTGGATAATTAAAGTCTCCCTGTCGGCGCAAAACAGAACGCTTTTAATGGATCCTGAGCAGAAAACGCCCTGGGGTTTGACTTGATTTATCAGCCTGTCTGTATAAACACGAAGACTGCTGCTGGTTACTTCTTCACTCACAAGTCGGTGATGCAAAGTTTGCTGTGTGATTTCAGCAACTTCAGGTGAAGATTCATTGATTCGAGGGTGTTTAGAATCTATTTCGTCTGTAACATTACAAACTTTCAGTCACACTCACATCCCCTTGTCTTTGGATTATTTGATCGCCCCGTTTGCTACATAGCTGTGAATAGTAGCCTCATTTAGCGGCTCAGGATATCTGTATAGTATACTTTTCAGTTGAGTAAGTGCTGGATTAATGAATGGATAAAAGAACTTTATTGTATGTATCTGCACTTACAAGCTTAGTACAGGTCATGGTAATAAAGCAGGGTAATAATTACAGCGATATCAAAAACTTGATATTCTACCACATCTAAGGACTAATATTGTTATGTACAGGTTCAATTCCTTAAAGAGTTGTAGATGTATGTAGATGTATGAACATATGGAGCCTATGATACATACATAAGGTTTGTCTAGTTCCATAAGGAATTAATTTCTGCAACTACCGAACCCTCCACGGAGCCGCTGATGCCGTCAGACACGCGGATTTGTTCATTACGCCGCCGGTAATGTCAGCAAAACGCGCCGGGGGACAACATGACTCCGAACCGCCCGACTGCGGGAGAAAGATACGCTACCCGTCACATGTATCTGCGCTGTTACAGCATTACTAAGTTAGACAGATACGCTACCCGCCACATGTATCTGCGCTGTTACAGCATTACTTAGTAAGACAGATACGCTACCCGTCACATGTATCTGCGCTGTTACAGCATTACTAAGTTAGACAGATACGCTACCCGCCACATGTATCTGCGCTGTTACAGCATTACTTAGTGAGACAGATACGCTACCCATCACATGTATCTGCGCTGTTACAGCATTACTTAGTAAGACAGATACGCTACCCGTCACATGTATCTGCGCTGTTACAGCATTACTAAGTTAGACAGATACGCTACCCGTCACATGTATCTGCGCTGTTACAGCATTACTTAGTGAGACAGATACGCTACCCATCACATGTATCTGCGCTGTTACAGCATTACTTAGTTAGACAGGTACGCTACCCATCACATGTATCTGCGCTGTTACAGCATTACTAAGTTAGACGGATACGCTACCCATCACATGTATCTGCGCTGTTACAGCATTACTTAGTTAGACAGGTACGCTACCCATCACATGTATCTGCGCTGTTACAGCATTACTAAGTTAGACAGATACGCTACCCGCCACATGTATCTACGCTGTTACAGCATTACTTAGTTAGACAGATACGCTACCAATCACATGTATCTGCGCTGTTACAGCATTACTAAGTTAGACAGATACGCTACCCGCCACATGTATCTACGCTGTTACAGCATTACTAAGTTAGACAGATACGCTACCCGCCACATGTATCTACGCTGTTACAGCATTACTAAGTTAGACAGATACGCTACCCGCCACATGTATCTACGCTGTTACAGCATTACTAAGTTAGACAGATACGCTACCCATCACATGTATCTGCGCTGTTACAGCATTACTAAGTTAGACAGATACGCTACCCGCCACATGTATCTACGCTGTTACAGCATTACTTAGTTAGACAGATACGCTACCCGTCACATGTATCTGCGCTGTCACAGCATTACTAAGTTAGACAGATACGCTACCCGCCACATGTATCTACGCTGTTACAGCATTACTAAGTTAGACAGATACGCTACCCGCCACATGTATCTACGCTGTTACAGCATTACTAAGTTAGACAGATACGCTACCCATCACATGTATCTGCGCTGTTACAGCATTACTTAGTTAGACAGATACGCTACCCATCACATGTATCTGCGCTGTTACAGCATTACTAAGTTAGACAGATACGCTACCCGCCACATGTATCTACGCTGTTACAGCATTACTTAGTTAGACAGATACGCTACCCATCACATGTATCTGCGCTGTAACATCATTACTAAGTTAGACAGGTACGCTCGCCATCACATGTATCTGCGCTGTTACAGCATTACTAAGTGAGACAGATACGCTACCCATCACATGTATCTGCGCTGTTACAGCATCACTTAGTTAGACAGATACGCTACCCATCACATGTATCTACGCTGTTACAGCATTACTTAGTTAGACAGATACGCTACCCGTCACATGTATCTGCGCTGTTACAGCATTACTAAGTTAGACAGATACGCTACCCGTCACATGTATCTGCGCTGTTACAGCATTACTAAGTTAGACAGATACGCTCCCCGTCACATGTATCTGCGCTGTTACAGCATTACTAAGTTAGACAGATACGCTCCCCGTCACATGTATCTGCGCTGTTACAGCATTACTTAGTTAGACAGATACGCTACCCGCCACATGTATCTGCGCTGTTACAGCATTACTAAGTTAGACAGATACGCTACCCATCACATGTATCTGCGCTGTTACAGCATTACTTAGTTAGACAGATACGCTACCCGTCACATGTATCTGCGCTGTTACAGCATTACTTAGCCGGGAATGGGATAATTAGGTTCCGGGTTGCGTCATCTGCCTTCGTCAAAACAGTCCCTCGGCGACTGCTATGATTTGTCTCCACCATTATTGATAGCGGCATAATTAGTCAGCCCGTGCGTAAGGGTAGCGGCTCGTATGTATAGCTGGCGTTATTAGTTATGCCTAGGGGAAAATGTTGTGCTTTCGGTTACGGTTCTGAAAAAAAAAAATTGTAGGTAGAAATTCTCTTTTTATTTTTCTAGTCGTCCTAGTCTTTTAGGTTTCGGTCGAAGTGATCAAACAAATACATTCATGTAATGTAGAACAACTATTATGCAATCAAGTTCATTCAGTCACTCTCCTGTCGTGTCGTGAAGCATTACAATGGTGAGACATGCGACAGACGAAGCGTCCCCCCTCTCACCGGACCCGCCACACGTTGGTGACCTCGCTGCGTCCTGAACTGGATTTGTGTTACCCTTAACTTTATAATGGAATATCATGCAAAACGTACATGTATTACTAAAATGACAACAAGACACACAAAGCTTAAAAAGATTCGTTCTTTATTGATGAAATTTGTTGAGCCCGCTGTCAAATCGTTCGGTCGCAGCGAAATCGCCAACGTGCCAGTCCAGTGAGTTACTGGCTTTAGTGGCTCCTGTCCAGAGCTGAACAAGTCAGGACGCTCCGCTGTCTCGCCGCTCTATCGGCTCCTGTCCAGAGCTGGCGAGGAGAAGCCCGGGTGTGGTCCGGGTGTGTCTAGCGTCCAAAGCCGCCTCCCTGTGCCTTTTTGGGGGACTTATAATACGATTTTGCTGATGACTTCGTTTGGTACTGTGTCGTTTGTGCAGCCTGCTCGTAACCATTCGGGGCCCCCAAAAGGCCAAGAGAGCCTGTTATGGAGGCTAGGACGGGCCGGGGGGGTGGGGTCCCACCGGTGCGGGGGGGGGGGGGTCCTGTCCAGAGCTGGCGAGGAGAAGCCCCGGTGGACCAGGTGGGCCGGGGGGTCCCGCTGGTGCCAGGGGGATTTTCCGACGGTCTGGAAAGAAGAAAAGAAAAGCGAGACGGTGTGCTAAGACGGCGTGACCGCCACCTTAAGACGGGATCTCTCCTTAGCGGACTGAGACGTCCGTCTCACGTCTCAGCTACAGCATCCCTCTATCTGGGTCTCAAACCCACCTGGCGGAACCCAGCCTGACGCAAGGGGGGCTCCACGGGCAGACAGCGTGGCGAACTGAACCCGGACCTGCAGGTGATGGCGCGAGTAAGCTGCTGGGGGAACACCCAGCGCGATCATGTCCTTAGCATGGACGGGCCTAAGGGGAAAATGACTGGGAGCAGCAGCCGACGGCTCCCAGACTGTAGAAATACTGCATCTATCGGGGTGTCAAACCTACACCCAGGACGGTTAAAATGGACCAGCTTCTCCCCCGAGCAATATGATTGGCCAGCCTTCCACCCCTTCTTGATGACGTATTCCTGTTTCCCGGCCAATCAGCGAGCGACTCCGTTCCAACACAGACAGACGACCGTCTACTATCCGAAGGTTAACCTTTCTGTCCGCCGTAGGAAAGTCGCTTCAGGTCTTGGCCTACAACCGGCGTGTGGGCTATGCTTAGGTTCCAATTGCGCCGGGGCCCGTAGGGGGTGTAGTCCCGGCCGGGGCCCGGAGCCACAAATTTGTCCCGGTGGACCAAGGGGTACCTCCCGGTCTGCGCACGACTAGCTTACGGCGTTACCGGATCCCGTGTTGACTTAAAGTCCGAGTTAAATGATTCGGGGTCCCGGCCGTGCCCACAAATAGCCCGGCAGTCCCACGGGGTCACGTAGAGGTCGGGCCTGAAAGTGCAAAAGAATTATAAATAAATAAATAAACAAATTGGGACCTTAGCATTTGATGCTGGTGCAGGGGCCTGGGGACTTTCCCGACACCCGGTGCCTGGGTTACTGGTGTAGGAATCCGTATGAAGAACTGATATTTCGAAGGGAGAGAAGCGTTAAAATTCCCGGACACTCCTACCCCACGCGACCGAAACCTCTGTTTGGAGAATAGCCTGGAGTAACAACAGCAATGCTGACGTCTTTATGGTAGGTCTGCCATCAAAGCGTTGGAAACCTTCTGCACACTTAACATTAATGCTAGCTCACGTCGTCTTTTCCCCCCAAAATGTGCCTTGTAACCCTAGACTTTACAACTGGAACATCATACAAAGTGTAAAAGTATGACTGTATAGGCAGCAAAATACGCAAAGTGTAACAAGATTGCTTTTTTGTCTGTGACAGTCGTTGAGCGATCTGACAGATTTTAGGTCGCAGCGTGGTCGCCGCGCGGTCGCCGCTTTAGTGGAATGGGGGCGTCAGCAGTCTGATTCAGCCCGAGTAGATATGGCGCAGTGTTAGCGAAAACTGCGGGTAAACAGGGGGTATTTCCACGGAGGATTTGCGGGAATTATTTCCGCCGCGCCTCTCCGCTTGCAGTACGCGCGGCTCTGAGTGGGATATACAGTCCGATCCATCTCATCTTCCATGTTCAACGGTACAAAGGAGGGAGAAGAACCCACGGATCAAATTACAGCACCACGGACCTGCATCAGATTACTGTTCCCCTGACATACTTCACACGACCTGCACTCAGCGCGCTGGTGCAGAAATGTGCGATAAATGTTTCCTCTCTGTCTCATGTCGACATCTCCGTATTAAGGTGCTCTCGGTACCTGCTAGCTTCCCTTAACCTGTGCAGAAATGTGCGACAGTTGTTGATTAGCTCTGCTAGTTCATTTAAGTGGCGCTGAAGAAGAGTGATGGATGTCATCCGAAACGTCCGGAAATATATCCGTAATTCATCCAGTAGTTGAGTTTGAACTGTATATAATTTGATAAATGTTTCTTTTTCATTTTGACATCTCCGTACGGAAGTACACACGGTACCCGCCAGCTTGGGAGCCAAATCAATAACTGCGACACGGCGCCGATTCGTCATCCCCGTCCTCCAAGTGCCGCTGCAGATGGATCTTAAAGTCGCTCCTTTTCAAGACGCTGGAGCATGTCTACCCCCCCCCCCCAGCAGCCCGCGGAATCTTGGGTAATAGCTTGCATGTGAAATGTTCTCCGTGACGTTAGGAGGAGAGAGAGTCAGTTGTAGGTTCAGTACGGGACGGCGCAAGTAGAGAGCTTGTGTATTCAGTACCGGATCTGCACGGAAAGAGCGACTCGGCTGTAGATTCAGTCCAGTACCGGCCCTGCGCGAGGAGCCCGTGGATTCCGGAACTGCTCTAAACCCGCCGCGAGCCGCCCAGAAGGAGTTTCCGACGACTACAGGATGATTTCGCGAAGCGTGCGGATTTATCCCAGAAGAGCGGTTCTGTTTCTGCAGCGCGCGTACCTGGTGTTGTCTGTGCTCAGGTGAGTTTACAGGTGTTGTCAGGTGAATGTAAGGTGTAATCAGGTGAGTTTTCCTGGTTTTATCAGGTGAGTCACCGTGAGTGTACAGGTGTACTCAGGTGAGTTTACCTGGCGTTATCAGGTGAGAAAGGCTGGCTCCTTAACGCTGCTGGACGTGACTGGCAGGTTTTATGACACCAGAGCTTAGTGGCCCTCCCTAGTAGGTTCCTTAATGTAAGTGGAATCGGCACCCAGATAACAGGTGTGAACAAGATCAAGTTCTCTCGATTCGTCAGTTTTCCTCCTCGCACAGTGACCGCCCGCTGGTGTGTCGGGTGAGTATGGTCGGCTTCTGGGCACGGCTGTTTCTTACTGCCGAGTAGTAAGAGCTAAGCGATTTGGTCATCTTTAGCAGGCTGAGTTAAATAAGCACTTATGTAACGAGTGCGAACAAAATCAAGTTCCAAACGTTCGCTTCATCAGTTTTCCTGCAGCAAACCCGCCTTTCTTGCGCAGTGAACCTACTTTCCTACCTCGTCCCTTAACCTCCGGGTCGCTTGGGGACAAGGTAGACAAAGCGACGTGTACACCTGATGGTGAATGCCTGTGTGTTATTTCAGACGTACCTACCGTCTCCTGTTTTCAATTTTCAATTTCAATTTAACCAGCGTACATCTCAGATCTACCGATCTTCTTTTCAGATAACCCTTGCACAAACATTGGAAATCAAGGAAAGACAAACACAGGTATATACAAATAACGTAACATCTAGCTACAGACGTATAGAATCGTGATCACAGTATATTTTATAACCTATTCCAATCAGTTTTCATGCTGAGAACTGCGACTTTCAATCCTGAGACATTCCGCTGCGGTGCTGCGTTAGCACATTTCTACATTCCGCTGCGGTGCTGCGTTAACACATTTCTACATTCTAGCCTCCAGAAACGACTACTTCAGGTTGTCTCGGCGCGCACTTAAAGAAAAGTAAAAGCTTCAGACTTAATCGCGCCTCTATCAGAGTAGAGTTAAGCCTTTCCCGCGGAGACGGATAGAAAGCGCTGCTGCGGAATTTACATTATTATCAGGGCCCGTTCAAAGTTTTGCGCATAGTCAAGTCCGTATATGGGTTGTTTATTACCATTTTTTGGTTTAGGTAAGATTTGCGGGAAAGAAGTTTTTAACCTGACCCACCGTTTTCCAGCCTGGTTATCGAACTGAAAGAAAAATGACAATGTGGCCGCAAACTTTACCTAAAACAAAACCAAGCACGTATGCAGTTCTATACGGCCTAGAATTGTGAACGCGCCCTTAGGTTGCATGTATCATAAGGACACACTAGTAGCAGCAGTATGGCCCATGGTTACTATGCAGAAAGCGTGTTTTTATTGCATCCACATTGAATGTTTTATTCACAGTGGATTGAAGAGGAAATCTTCTTGTGTGATACTCCCCTCGAACACGTATAAAAAAAGGGGATCACATTAAACAAGATGGGGGAATGAACCACACAAAACTAGTTCATAGTTAGTCTGTCTACCTACACAGTTGAAGAAAGAAAAGAAACCCAACTCGTAATTCAAACGATAAATATCATTTCCTGAAAGTATACAATACATCTACTGGCGAGTAAAAAAAAAAAACATTTCACTAGGACGGTGACCTGACTGCGAACTAAGATTTGACAGGGCGCTGAACGAATTCCATGGACAAAGAACAAATCCTTTTACGCTTTGTGTCTTTTGTTGTCTTTTCAGTCGCACGTTTACAGTTTGCTTTATATTCCAATTATAAACTCCAAAAGGGTTACAGTAATCCAGTATAGGTCGCAGTGAGGAATGGGGGTCTGAATGCGGCGGCAGCTCGGCTCCAGACAAATCTGAAAGGCGGGGAACACACATGTATCGGTCCTGTAGACACATGTATCGGTCCTGTAGACTTTACAAAGCTTCCCCCGTTTCCGCCTCCCTTTGAACGGCCGACAGCGGGGCGCCGAGTTCTCTTTGTAAAGCCGACTGACTTTACAACTAGGCAGGGCTGTTACACTGTATCCTCCAAGCAGGGGTTTTGGTCGAGTGGGGTAGGAGTGTCCGGGATTTTTTACGTCTCTCCCGGACACTCCTACCCAACTCGACCGAAGCCTCTGCTTGAAGAATAGTCACAATGTGCATTCGTTACTGCTATATATATCGCTACTTGCTCAGTTTTCAGTTGTAACATTTACGGGGACAGAATATCACACGAGCATATGCAACAAAATCTACAAAATTAAGTTCTGTTGGACAAGCAATTAACGCATTCAGTCGTTTAATTCATTTTTACGTTTTTCATTTGGAGAAATCTGCAATTTCGGGTATGATTTTAAAAACGTTACAAAAAGAAATCTCACCATTCTATCGTAAAGTATAATATATATCATTGGACCTAGAACAAAAGTTGTTCACTTCTTTCCAAAGATGTTATTCATATCATGGAAAAATATGAACACAAACCAGAGCATTCCGATTCTTCGAGAATATCCATGATTTATGTTATCAATTTGAAGACTCTGGTTGCTAAAAGGTAGTTTAAAAGTCCATATTGTTGAGATTATATTGAGGTTGGCAGTTCTGCCAGTTAGTGTCACTCGTAAACGTCAGAACTCTTACCCTGACTTTTATCGTGGAGGCCAATACTTCCGCGTTCCCGATATGCATCAGTAAAGAGCATTTTACAATGAATCGTCTTAGCGTGTGTTCTATATTAAAATGAAGTTGAAAATAGTTCAGTTTAACGAGCGTTTGATCGCAGGTATGCGCAGAAAACAGCACAGCCAGGGACGGCTTTTGGTTGGGTGACGAGGGCTAGACATCCAGGTGATAAGGTACACACGGTAAAAGTTACTCAAGCAACAGAAGAGGTTTTGGAAACTGTCAGACGTTTCAAGTGACATCCACCACCTCTCGTTAGTATGTAGGGTAAGTTGAGTAATTGGATGCTACCTGAAACATTTGGCATTTTCCAATATCTATCTAGTTGCTTGCGTAATTGTTATTTTGCGAGCCATTGGAGAGCGAAAGTCGCTCCGTTTGTCCTAGTTGCACATCTCGTTCTGCTGTTGATGCATTTTGTGCGTTTGTTTAATTGTTATGAATAAATCATGAGCATCTATTTTAGATTCGTCTAATTCACAAAAGCCGCATAAAATCCTTCTAGTTTTCTGAGGCCACATAAAATTCTTTAGGTTTCAAATCCCGACGAAATAAACCATGACTATAGTACATGTCCTAATTTCCACCCACCGTTTTCCGGCGAGGGTCTGACTGTAAGGCAGGCCGCGGCTCCTTGGGACGTTTTATCTATCGGCGTTTCTCGCTGCGTGGTGTGACAGGGAGGGCGCTCATCAGCTGGACTAATGAATGACAAATAGAAGCAAACTGGTATCGCGTTATTGTAAGGTTACGTTGCCTTGTCCTGTTTTAGAACTATATGGAGATATGAAGTTTTTATAACGATGCAGGGATTTAAAGTTTTTACAAAGATGCAGAGATTTTAAAGTACCCCCCACCATCTGTTATCCAGGGCCATGTCTTTTCAGACACTGCCACCCATGACACGCCCATGACGTACCGTGACACACCCATGATACACCCATAACACATCCATGACGCACCATGACACGCCCATGACACGCCCATGACTAACCCCTCCCCTGTTCCCTCCCCCAGGGACGCCATGTCCGTCCAGGACGCCGCCACGCCCACCCGTGACACATCCATGACGCACCATTACACGCCCATGACACGCCCATGACACACCCATGATACACCCATAACACATCCATGACGCACCATGACACGCCCATGACACGCCCGTGACTAACCCCTCCCCTGTTCCCTCCCCCAGGGGCGCCATGTCTGTCCAGGACGCCGCCACGCCCACCCGTGACACATCCATGACGCACCATGACACGCCCATGACACGCCCATGACTAACCCCTCCCCTGTTCCCTCCCCCAGGGACGCCATGTCCGTCCAGGACGCCGCCACGCCCACCCGTGACACATCCATGACGCACCATTACACGCCCATGACACGCCCATGACACGCCCATGACACACCCATGATACACCCATAACACATCCATGACGCACCATGACACGCCCATGACACGCCCGTGACTAACCCCTCCCCTGTTCCCTCCCCCAGGGGCGCCATGTCTGTCCAGGACGCCGCCACGCCCACCCGTGACACATCCATGACGCACCATGACACGCCCATGACACGCCCATGACTAACCCCTCCCCTGTTCCCTCCCCCAGGGACGCCGTGTCCGTCCAGGACGCCGCCACGCCCACCCGTGACACATCCATGACGCACCATTACACGCCCATGACACGCCCATGACACGCCCATGACACACCCATGATACACCCATAACACATCCATGACGCACCATGACACGCCCATGACACGCCCGTGACTAACCCCTCCCCTGTTCCCTGTCCCCCAGGGGCGCCATGTCAGTCCAGGACGCCGCCACGCCCACCCATGACACATCCATGACGCACCATGACACGCCCGTTACACGCCCATGACTAACCCCTCCCCTGTTCCCTCCCCAGGGGCGCCGTGTCCGTCCAGGACGCCGCCACTCCCACCGAGTCGTTCTTCCGCCTGCTGGACGACTATGACCACAGGATCAGGCCAAACTTCAACGGTGCGTGTTTTTTTCTATACCCTTCTGTAGTAAACACTTGCTACGGATAGAGATGATTATTTATTAGGCTGTAAAGCTCCACATAGTGCTCTAGTGAAGTGACTGATCGGCGGCTCACAGCTGTCAAGTGTTTTGCATCTTGAGAAGGTGTATGTTGATGGGTGGGAGTCTTAAACGCTTATCTAAGAGGTCTCTTTCAATGATGTCTCTGACCACGCTGTCTGGGAGCCTGTTCCTGGTGCTGACTGCTGTGTTAATGAATGTCCTGCCAGTTGAATGTGTTCTTGAGACAGGTTCACTGCGAGCATGTCTGGGATAGTTTGGCTGGTGCGTGTTGCTAGTCTCGTTGTCCGCGGCTTGGGTAGCGTCAGGGGCTAGCCAAACTACCTGCAAGGAACCGCCCAGGGAGAAAGAAAGAGAGAGAAGTAGACAATGGTAAAACATATTTGAGAATAATATCAGAAAATGGACAGGCATGGCACCAAAGCAACCACTGAGAAAAAACAGAACCCCGAGAAGGGTGGAGAAAACTGTGGTGCCCCGTCGGTGAAATAGTTAGACCAGGGGATGGACAAAGAAGAAGACGTATCATGGTCTGCATGTGTGTTTATTGCAATATTGAGAATGAGGTGTTTTAAACTATATGTAGCTCCTACAATATTGCATCCCAATCTACAATAGTTCCACAGAGAAAATAATGTTTTAACACCTCAAATTTGGGTTGATAACTTTGGGTTGGCACTTGAAGGCATGACTATTTCTTGTTCTTTTCTGAGCTGACATTAGATACTTAGTAGTCGGTACGTCCACCAGTGTTGAGGAATCGGCCTGCACATCTCATCCTGCACCGCTGATGGAACCGCTTAGCTCCACCATTCATCACCGACGCACGGAGAGCGGTGGTTCTCGTTACCCCAGAGCTCTGCGCAACGTTTCCTTCTGCACGGAAATAGTCCCATTTCCACCCCTCTCCGCTTACATCGCTCACGAAGATTTGTGCCCTTCCATGATGATTGAACTCGTTGGCCTGACAAATATGTATCTGTGGGTCGTGTGGCATAACGGCAGAGTGTTCGGCCCAGACCCCAGCGGTCCCGGGTTTGAATCCCCTTACGCCACCGATGTTGTGCCCTTGGGAAAGGCACTTTAGACGACTTTCCTCACTCCACCCAGGTGTAGAAATGGGTATACTGTTCTCTGTACGTGGCACTGTTGAAATAAGTTATGAAAAACTTTAGTGCAGTGCCACGTCGTCCCTGTCTGTCCAAAAGCAAACTGAAGATACAAATATGTATTCAGACGAATGGCAGGTTGTGACCAGAAAACGGTTTGCCAAATCGCTCTCGACAAGAAACAATCACCCTGATGAAACGATGATGAGTGTAAAAGATCGGTGAGCACACGCAGAGATGGCACATCCTGTATTTAACGGATGGGTTTCATCTCATCAAATGACTGGATAATACCCAGCCCACGGCACGAATTCCGCTGGTTTGGGAGGCATTGTGTTGTGCGACGATTCACCACTTATCCTGTTATTAATCCTTCAACATCCTTCATTGTGTAGAGACGTCATGAACGGGAGCGGTAATCAGAAACTCCACGCACGTTTCTGTTTATTACAACCAACCCGCATGTCACAATGCCGTGAACCTTAAACGGTGACATCCAGCGATGCCAACACGGGGAACAATGGGTTCTTCTTGTCACAGTAAATTTACATAGACACGTTGACATCAACAGTGGTGCTGCACTTTGTAAACACAATACAGGACAATTTGCTAAAATTAGGTGTTCTGAGTCATCGGGTAAAACTGATATATCATATTATTAGCTTTAAAACCCAACAAACAATCATATTTCTAGAGATGCATACAATCATAAAAGCACTAAGGTGTTATGCAGATCAGCGCGTTCCCTGCATACGAGAATCCGGCTCTGTCTGCCCCTGGCCTAGTTTCTGTGTATTCCTGAATACGTTTCGCGCTTCGGCGAGCCCGCAGCGACAGAAACAGGGGCGGAGGTGCGCACTGATGGGAACGGTTTTCAATTCTCAATTCAATTCTGTATTCAAATATCAACCTTGCAGACTTAGAGACAAATCGTAGCCTGAATGGTGTAGACATTTACAATTAAAAGGAGACATGTCACATATTGAACACATTCATCCCCAACATGAGAGGTACCCATTATTGCATACCGGATTCTGCAACCTGATTGTACAGTCTGATTGACTGGTGAAGAAAGCATGTCTGAAGTCCGTTTGTTCTTGAGGGATGGAGACGGTGGATCAGTTCTGGAGAGGCAGACTCTGATATTGTTTTTCTATCCCATTATTTAAAATCGTATGTGCAAGTTTGAGGCTGGGAATAAAAGGTTGTTGCGAATTTTCGAGACCTTCTTGTAGGAAGTGTGCGAAAATTCAGCCAAGTTTTAATAGAACCAACCACTCTGAAGTTTTATGCTCGGCCTAGTGTAAATTATGTGGTAGTTGCTGGCCCTGACATCGATGGAGTGTCTCTTATCCCCAGGGAGACAAGGGTCCTATCAAATCTTTCAATGAACATTTCTCAGGGCGACTCATAGAACGCCTACTCTTGCTCAGAAGAAGGGAAATTGGTGACTAATACAGCCTTCTACACATGGGGATCTTGGACTAGATGTAACTAGATTTAACTTAAGATGTACCAGGACCTAAAGGAAGTAGGGAATTCCTTAGTATTGTAATGCATCCTAATACATTAGTTTTTGCCTGTACCTGAACGCACTTCCCGATTCTGTGTAGGAGCTTACGGTTTTGGACAGGCCCACTCCGAACCCACATCTTAATTCTGTCATCTAAAGCCATATGCGCACGTTTCAGAGTGCCGCGCGTCCTGCCTGAGTGCGCATTTCATTCCTTGCTAACGCCCAGCCGGGGGCGGGGGACGCTGATGCGTGCGGGCTTACGGTTCTGCATAGACAGACGCTGATAGCGCATCTCCATTCCATCCTCTAAAGCCATAGATGAGACCTCCGAGTGTCGATGAAACTGTACGAAAGCACAAGTGTCGCCTATTTCCCAGATCTCTTGGTATAAACATCAGCCCAGTTTCTATACGGCCTGTCTATCATGTACACCATGGCCTAGTTTTGGTTTGATGTGAGCGTGCTTTAGTAACCCTGCCATCAGCGGCTGCTGCCCGCCCTGTGGCAGGGTGCGCAGACGGGCAGCAGCTTGCTGATCAGACAGGCAGGTTCCCGTTCTGCCCATGGCCTAGTTTGGTTTGTTGTGAGCGTGCTTTAGTAATCCTGCCATCAGCGGCTGCTGCCCGCCCTGTGGCAGGGTGCGCAGACGGGCAGCAGCTTGCTGATCAGACAGGCAGGTTCCCGTTCTGCCCATGGCCTAGTTTGGTTTGTTGTGAGCGTGCTTCAGTAATCCTGCCATCAGTGACTGCTGCCCGCCCTGTGGCAGGGTGCGCAGATGGGCAGCAGCTTGCTGATCAGACAGGCAGGTTCCCGTTCTGCCCATGGCCTAGTTTGGTTTCTTGTGAGCGTGCTTCAGTAATCCTGCCATCAGTGACTGCTGCCCGCCCTGTGGCAGGGTGCGCAGATGGGCAGCAGCTTGCTGATCAGACAGGCAGGTTCCCGTTCTGATAACGGCTCTCAGCTCTACAGGTAAAGCAGTCATTTCCAATTGAGGTGAAGCATATTGCTTTTTTTAAGTAGCTATTAGTAGTTCATTTCAACATGTCTGAGCTGGGGCCAACCCTGGGATCGAGCACCGGCCCACGGATCCACAGAATTTGATCCAGATGGCCAGGCAGCGGGGCTGCGATACCGCTTCTACATTGAACAGCCATACCCGTAGGTTTGAGAGTACGCAAAGAATGTACTCTTTGATAACAAGAATGTAACACGTCCTGTCTCGTCGTGGACTGTTCTTCTACCTCTTGGTAGGGTTCCAATGAATAACACCACTCCAGTATGCACTTTCTGATGGTTTATTCCTAAGCTGGACAGACGCTCTCGTTGTCTGCCAGGAAGTCTCTTGAGGTCTTACTCTTAGGCATGCGTGTTAGTCTATATGTTGATGTTGCTAAACTAGCACACATGTTACATCTTGTTACATCCCCTTTTCTTTAGTTAAGTTCTCAGATTATACATTTCTCAACTTTTCATTTCAGATCTTATACAGTGTTATCCATATCTTTGGCCTTAGAGTTCTTTGGCACTCTTTGTGTGCTTTAGAGTTCTTGTGTTTTCATTGCAGTTCTCTCTGAGTTAGTTAATCAGTTGGTTAGTACTGTCCTCGAGTTAGTATTATGCTTCATGCAAATCTATTCGCGTACGTAATCCTTCAGGTGGGCTGGTGGTCTCACTGTTCGACCGGATCGCGTTGTTGTTTGCTGTTCAGCGGAACCTTCTACAGTCGGCTCTGCTGCAGGTGTCGTTGCCATTGTTGTTTCAGCCGGAGTGTGGTTCTCAATCTCCATGCCGTCTGCAACTGTTGGTGTTTCTTTTGATTGTCGTAGGTGTCTTCTGTTACGACGATATTTTCCACCATCTTCTGTCTCCACTTCGTATGATCTTCCGCCAAGATCTGCTATGCTTTTCCGCGCTTCCACTGGTTTTTTCTGTGCGTGTTGGGTTCACATCGAACTGTATCTCCAACGTTTAGAGGTGGCATGTCTCTAGCTCCTCTATTGTAGTACTTCCGTTGCCTCTGTTTTGCTTGGTGGAGCTTGCGTGGAATGTTGCTCTGAACTTTCGGTTCTAGTAGGGTCGTCTTCATCGGCAGGGTAGTCTTCGTCCTTCTGCTAAAGAGACGTTGGGCCGGACTACTTCCGATCTCTTGAGTTGGCGTGTTGCGAAAGTCCAGCAGCGCTAGGTACGGGTCGGCCTGCGCTAGTTTTGCCTTTTCCATGAGCCGTTTTGCCGTCTTCACAGCGTTCTCCACCTTTCCGTTACTCTGCGGGTAACCTGGTGATGACGTTTGATGTTGAAAGTTCCACTCTTGTGCAAACTTGTCAAACTCTGAGGACGTGAACTGCGGTCCGTTGTCTGTCATCACTATGTCAGGTATGCCATGCCTGGCAAACTGCATCTTCAGCTTCCTGACGATGGTGGTGGCTCTTGTGTCTGTTTCGCATGTGTCAATCTCAGAGTAGTTGGAGTAGTAATCTACCGTGATGACGTATTCTCTTCCATGTAGGGTGAAAAGGTCGATGCCTACCTTTTCCCATGGGCGCTGTGTAACTGGGTGTGGAATCAGGGTTTCCTTTTGCTGTCTGATTCCCATCGCCTGGCACACGTCACACTTTTCCACAAAATCCTTGACCTGGGCACTCATACCAGGCCAGTAAATGCATTCCTTTGCATGCCTGAGGGACGCGCCAGTCCCCATGTGTGATGCGTGTAGTCGCTTCAACATGTCGTATCTCAGTGTCTTCGGGACGACTGCGCACTGGCCCTTGAACAATGTTCCATTCTGGAATGTCAGTTGATCTCTGACGTGGAAGTAGGGTACCATGCTTGCTGGTAGTTTTCCTTTCTCAGGAAAACCGTCCCGAATGTACTGTTTCAGTTTCTGCATCTCTTGGTCATTCTCTGTGTGCCGTTGAATGTCTTCTATCGTTGGACTTGACATGATCAGCTCGTCGACCATGTTGACTTGTTCAGTCTCCAACTCGGTCTTGCTTCTCTTCTCTTCTAGCGGTAAGTAGGCACGACTGAGAGTATCCGCCAAGTACAACTCACTTCCAGGCTTGTATGCTATTGTGACGTTGTACTGCTGTAGACGCATCAGCATGCGTTGCAACCGCCTAGGGGCTGCGTGGAGAGGTTTCAGGACAATCATTTCCAGTGGCTTGTGATCGGTCTGTACCTTCACCTCTCTGCCATAGGTGTATTGGTGAAATCTCTCTAAACCAAAGACTACACCTAGCATTTCCTTTTCTATCTGGGCGTATCTTGTCTCAGCATCGGTTAATGCTCGGCTGGCATACGCCACAGGCTGGCCATTTTGCATGATGGCCGCTCCCAACCCCGTGCTTGATGCATCAGTCTGGAGAGTCAACTCCTCGGTTGGGTCGTAGTACTTCAGCACTGGTGCCGTGGATACCAACTCCTTCAGGGTCTCCAGTATCTTCTCGTGTGCGTCCAGCCACTCAAACTCGCTGTCTTTCACAGTCAGCTTCCTCAAAGGCTCACACACGTCGCTGAGCTTTGGCAGAAACTTGGCCAGGTATGTCACGAAGCCAATCAGCCGTTGTACTGCTTGTGCGTCAGTTGGTCGGGGCATCTTAGCTATTGCCGCGACCTTGCCAGGATCCAGTTTCAATCCTTGGCTTGTGATGAGATGACCATGGAATGGAACCTCTTGCATCCGGAGCTTGATCTTGTCTTGATTCAACTTCAGATTGCGCTCCCTACACCTCTGCATGAGGGTTCTCAGGTTCCTGTCATGATCTGTGGTGGCTTCTGCCAGGGTTTCTCCTTCTCCCCAGACCAAGATGTCATCCACCACGGGCTTCACGCCTGCTAGACCTTCTAGTGCCTGGTCTAGGCGTCTCTGAAATTCCTCAGGGGACGACTTGATCCCAAAGGGGAGGCGTTTCCACTTGAACCGTCCCTGGGGAGTGTTGAACGTTGTCAGCAATGAGCTCTCTTCGTCCAAAACTACCTGCCAGTAGCCATTCTTGGCGTCAAGGACACTGAACACCTTTGCTTTCCGCAGCTCTGGCGTCAGGTCATCAATTGTCGGAGCAGGGTAGTGACTCCTTTTCAAGGCCTCGTTCAGGTCCCTAGGGTCAATGCAGATCCTCAGTTTTCCAGACGGTTTGCTCACTGTGACTAAGCTAGACACCCAAGGCGTCGGTGTCGTCACTGGTTCAATCACCCCTTCTTCCGTCATGTCGTCCAGTGCTCTCTTGAGTTGCTCCTTTATGGACACTGGTACTCGTCTTGGGGGATGAATCCTAGGCTTGATGCTCTCATCGACTTCTAGGTGGCATTCACCTGGTAGACATCCAAGGCCGGTGAATACATCCTTGTATTCCTCGATCAGGCCCTCTCGCGTTATAGGCTTGTCCAACCTGCTTCCGTTGGACTGTACCACTTGTATTTTGTTGTAGTGCACCGTCACGATGCCCATTTGCTGGATGGATCTGCTACCCAATAGTGGTGTACTGTCGCCATCTACTACCACGAATTTTGCACAATACTTCTTCTTTGTTCTTGGGTTGATCATCTTCAGCATGGTTTCTCCATCTGACTTGATTGATGTATCATTGTACATGGTCAGTGTTCTTTGATTGTTGTCCACTTGGTAGGAAATGTTGTGCTTCTTCAACACTTTCCTCGGCATGATGTTGCAGGTGGCGCCAAGGTCTAGCTGGAATCTCACACTCTTTCCCTCGACCTTCATTGTGGCATACACCTGTTTGGCGTATGAGTTTGCATTCACTCCATACGCATACGCATTCTCTGGACTTGGCCTCTCATCATTGATCGTCATCAAGAAGTCTCTGTGGTCTTCATCTTCCACTGCATGTACAGCTGTCCTCTTCTTGTACTGTCCTGGTGCCTTTCCCATTCTTCTGGGCTGCTTCTGGTCTGCACTTTTGCATGCTCTTGCAAAGTGGTTTGGTTTCCCACACGCCGAGCATTCTTTCCCATAGGCAGGGCATGCATCTCTTCCCGGAGGGTGTTTCTTGGCACAATAACTGCAGCTTCCAGCGGAGGATGTCTTCCACGTCTGTGGAACTGCTTGTTTCGTTGCCCTGGCTTTGCCTGGCTTGTAGGCACCTCTGCGTGCATAGTGGACTGTGTCATGATCAGTCTCAGTACTGTTCTGTATTGCCTTCATGTGTTGATTCGTGGTCTCACTTGTCTTGCAGTGTTCAAAGAAGGCCACGAAGTCCCCTTGTACGAGGAGTGGATGTGTCTGCTATTTTGCTGCAATTGGATGACAAGGCTTCACATCGTTTGTTTGGTTGACGGTTTTCAGAAGACGGTTTTCTCTGCCGGTGCCAAATAAA
Organism: Branchiostoma lanceolatum; assembly: GCA_035149815.1. Classification (NCBI taxonomy): domain Eukaryota; kingdom Metazoa; phylum Chordata; class Leptocardii; order Amphioxiformes; family Branchiostomatidae; genus Branchiostoma; species Branchiostoma lanceolatum. The sequence continues at coordinate 281,962 of CM068866.1, forward strand.
TTTGGCAGTGTCATAATGAACATTTTGCGACACTTGCGCCCGTTTTGTTACAGTGTGATGATACTTTGATATTACGACATAATCTGTCATTTTACGCCAATTTTATGACGCACTCCCACATCCCTATGAAACACGTTTCACAGCGAGTTCTGGATTTGCAGCGACTTGTGCGGGGATCGTTACGGATCAGCGACCAGATGTCTCAGGCGCCACAAACAGATAATTGAAATCAACGCGTACCTGAATGCTTAAAGCAAGATTTAGCCAAAAGTACGATGATATCAATGCTAATTTTGAGGTTTTCCTTCTGTAAGGACTGCAGAAAGGGACATTCGTGTGACAGTTCTGGATGTGTCGTGTGACAGTTCTGGGTGTGTCGTGTGACAGTTCTGGATGTGTCGTGTGACAGTTCTGGATGTGTCATGTGACAGTTCTGGGTGTGTCGTGTGACAGTTCTGGATGTGTCGTGTGACAGTTCTGGATGTGTCGTGTGACAGTTCTGGATGTGTCGTGTGACAGTTCTGGATGTGTCGTGTGACAGTTCTGGATGTGTCGTGTGACAGTTCTGGATGTGTCGTGTGACAGTTCTGGGTGTGTCGTGTGACAGTTCTGGATGTGTCGTATGACAGTTCTGGATGTGTCGTGTGACAGTTCTGGATGTGTCGTGTGACAGTTCTGGATGTGTCGTGTGACAGTTCTGGGTGTGTCGTATGACAGTTCTGGATGTGTCGTGTGACAGTTCTGGGTGTGTCGTGTGACAGTTCTGGATGTGTCGTGTGACAGTTCTGGATGTGTCGTGTGACAGTTCTGGATGTGTCGTGTGACAGTTCTGGATGTGTCGTGTGACAGTTCTGGGTGTGTCGTGTGACAGTTCTGGATGTGTCGTGTGACAGTTCTGGATGTGAAGCTGGTGTGTTACGCCTGATGGCGGTTATACCGGCTATATAGATACAGATACAGATACAGATGTGTCGTGTGACAGTTCTGGGTGTGTCGTGCAAGATGCAGTTTGTATAAAAGATTTGAAGATATGTATTTGAAGTTTTTTCTTTGTGGGCTCGGATTTGCCGTAGCCACACTGAATAACATACGACAGAACTCGCAAGACGTTGGTAACTGCGCCTTAATCCGCTACGCTGACAAAGATGTATAAAGAAGTATAAACAATTGATACGCGTGGGCAAATCGCCCACAGACATCTTCGCACGAACGCCTCAAGCCAAAACCTCACAGTCACGCCTCGAGTCAGAACTTCACAGTCGCACGCCACCGTGGCGGCTGTTCAAAGGCTTGGGAAAGTAGTTCGGTGATGTTTTATATTCAGTTTGCGTGTGTGGATGTGATAATGTTTGATGCCGTGGCGTTGTCTCCACATGTCGTGGAATAATATGTAGATATTACTTAGAAATATGACTATAGTTGAAAACACGGGGTGACAACAAAAGGAGACTTAACAAAGGTTCTAATCAAGCTCCGCATCATTGACAATGTACGTTTTGGTTGATAACATCGGAATGTAAGTCTGTCCCAGGTTTGTTTGGTGCATTCAGAGTCATAACCAAGATGGAATGCGGGTTGAACAAAGGCTGATTAACAGAGTGACTGAGGTTCACAAGAGGCGTGAAAGACAAAGCTCCTGTGAACAGCTGGGACAGGAGGTAAGGGAACTCCCCATAGATTCTCTGATTGATGTGCTGATGTGGATTTTCGAGTGCATAACTAGAGGCTTCCAGTTGTACATCACACAGAATCAAGGAAACTGCGCAGACCCTGTCCCGGGGTAACTGGTAGGCAGGCCCGCTCGTCTGTAATTACAAGTTCAGGTTCAGCCGCCGGGTGACGTCATACAAGTGCAGCCCTGCGGCCTCCGTGGTCCAGATGGCGACTTCGCCACTATCTCAAACACTTCTTGGGAATTATTTATTACTCCGTCTCCTGGCGTTCTACCTGACTTGCACATCTAGTTCTTTCATTGTTAATTCCTCGGACGTAGCACCGGTATGACTTTCTTACAATACGTTGCCATTCAGTGAAAATGCTTGTACTTGTATTGAAAGAAACTTCAGTAGCTGTTTTGAATATAGATCATTGCAAAGCACTTATGTCATATGATTTAAGGTTGGATTTATTTTCCATCTTTAGTAAAGACTGGTGAAATTCCCTAGCTCCAAATCAAAATAACGTTAATAACGTCACGACAATGAGGTAGGCGTTGCCAGAAGCGTTTTTAATCCGATAACCTGTAACAACGCCCGTCACAAACAAGTCGTGGCAGAAAAAATGTCAGTTGTACATTGTCAATCATCTGCGCAAAATCCACCAAGGCCAAGTTCACGCAGCCTCTCATGTCAAACAAATCTTTGTCTCCAAACTCTCCAGTTTCAGAGCGTAACAAATAGCGCACGTGCGCGGTTCGTCGTGCACGCTATTCATGTATTCATTGTTCCTCTCTATCGCGTGTGTATCTAACCCGGGCAACCCCGGTCGGTAAAGTACCGTACGGTCGTGTTGTTGACCCAGATACATCAACCTTACCCTAACATCTGTCTCCGGGCCTCACAACCGGAAGTCGCCGGAAGTCAGACTTTCATCTCTAAAGATTCATCTCGGGAGCAGGACATGAAGGCGAGTCAAAAGCTTCGCGCCGACCCGAAAATCAATAGGAAGCATATCAAAGCCGAAACACGACCTCTTTCTGTCACGGCTGATGGTGACTTCTGCAGATTTGTATGGGAGAGAATCGGTACTCTCCGCTAAATGAGGTATTCTCCGCTAACTGAGGTATTCTCCGCTAACTGAGATACGGTAAATGCACTTAAGTTCGCGTGGTCTTATTTCGCGGTAGGGAGAAAATGGAGTGTTCGCGGTGGTTTTTAATTTTTTTATTCAAAGATAACAGAGACAAAGACAAAGTGACGATGCACTCAAGTTATAAAACTTATTTTGCCAACGCCACTGAACAAAAATACAAATTTATAGATATAAAGTTAGATCTATATATATATGCATATACATATACAACAAAAACCTAAAGTGTGCGCGGTGGTTCCAAGTTCGCGTTTGAAACAATAGTAGACAAGGGGGTCGTAGGGCGAAAACGTTCGCGGTGTTTTTAAGTTCACGGCACAAGAGCTTACCGCGATAACCGCGGACGTAAAACCATCGCGAACATTTCTGCATTTACAGTAGTCTCCGCTGACTAAGGTACTATGGGCCTGCGGTAGCGAGCACCATTTCCCAAACTGGGGCACAAAGGGAGATGTCCGATTGACTGATAAGCCGCTCTTAATCTGCAGCACGGTAATAAAGGCGTTGAAAGTTTGGGTCGTCATCATCAACTATCGGCTTGTATGTACGGAATCAAACAAGAAGTACATGTTTCACTCCACATTGCCCTAGAATATTTTGATAAGTGTTCAGAAAAGTTGGGTTAAGTCGTTTATCAGATGGGGTTTACGGAGTGAAGTTACTGGGGATAACGAAGCGGCCCAGTGAGCAGTAACACTGCCGCTCTGGACACCTGTCTACGTGTTGTGCTACGGTCATATTTGCGCCGGTGCCCGCAGGGGGTGTGGTCCCGGCCGGGCCCCGTAGACACACATTTGTCCCGGTGGACTGCCGGGCACCGGAAGGGTACTCCTCGGTGTTCCCACGAGTAGCTCACGGTGCATATCTGTTACGGGTCCCTCGTTGATTTTAACTCCGTGTTAAAAACTTGTAGGGCCCAACAAATATCCCGGTAGCCGCAGGGTGCCCCACGGGGCCACGTAGGGGTAACGCAGGAATTCCTATGGAATGCCAGGATGGAATTTGAGTGCCACTGGAATACCGGAAATTCCAGTCACAATGGAATGCCAGGAATTCCTGGAGTCCTAATGAAATGCCTTCTTAATCCACAGAATTTTTTTGTAAAAATGTGTTCCAAAAATTCTTGGAATTGCACAGGATTATGTCAGCTGGATAATCATTTAGTACTAGTAGTAACTGCTATTTAATCTTGTGTGAAAACAGCCCATGAAATACCCGGGAAGGCCTTTTTTGCAATCGTGACCGAAGCATAAGTTAGGATTTACGGATGAGACTTTCCTATCAGTGCGGAGCAGCCATGAGGCCAATTTCCGTTTAGATTTATGGACTAAAATCTATGGGAAAATTATGGTGCAGCGAACATTTAGGAGCAAATACTTTATCTTTGATGTACTGAGTATGTAGAATCCATTGAAAACTTTGATGATGCAGACTGTTACACAATCAACAGGTTACTAGGTTAAGAAATACATTCATTTATTCATCATACCTCATACGTATGCACAGGTCATCAATATGAAGTATTACATTATAAGACTTTTAGCATGAGAGAGTCTATTACTAATATTAGTACTTAGAAACTAAATAGTGCTTATTTAGGTTTTCCCTCGGCCAGATTTACAATTTTGTCTCATGGAAAGTACTGACTTATTGTGAGAATAGAAAATAGCCAATCCTACAATCACCGGCTCACCCGGAGATCTGAAAAGGCAGGAAAACGTCTCATCATCATGGAGTCATACATGCAGTATTTACACCTAACCCTCCTTACCATGACGTCTCATCTATGCAGTATTCACACCCTACCTGGGGTAATCCCTCACGGGCTGACATCACAGAAACACGTGTTATCATCCCGGGAAGCCGCGCAGTTAGACTACATCTGCTCTCCGCGCCTTAACTCTGCCGTTCTGCACGCTGATGGAGTGCGGGCCGGCTCAACAGGCGATTCTGCTCTAAGTACCCGAGCTTGACATTTGTGGGGCTGCTGGCATACAAAGGCTGTATTTCAAATATTGAAGTTAAGAATAGAGTCCAGCAAAACATCGGTCCATAAGAAGACCTCCTAACCACAGTAAGGAAAAGGAACCTGAAGTGGTACGGCCACGTGTCACGGTCATCGGGACTGGACTAAACTGACATGTAAGGAACCGTCCAGGGAGGAAAAAAAGATGGGTAGGCAGTCGGAGGATACTATCAGAAAATGAACAGGAATGACATCAAGTGAAACATTAAGAAGAACAAAAAACTGATAATTATAAGATCTTCTGTAGTGGTCCAGTGGTCAAATACGCCAAATAACAGTTACTCAAGCACCTGGATATGATTTTGGAAACGGTCAGACGTTTCAAGTAGCATCCACTACTATTCGTCGGTGACTCTAAGCAAGATTTGTCGAACAGCAGGTTTTAACCACGAACTATGAATTGATATGCAAATACGCAATGGTCAAATACATGTAGTTAGTTAGACTATGGTATAAATGAGATGAGATGTCGGATGAGGGTTGCTGGGATTAGGGGGTGTAAAGTGATATTGCAGCATCACTCCCGCATGAAGGTTCCCTGAGTTACGGGAAAACACGCGCAACAGCAGTCGCACCATCGCGTATTATGAGGGAGTAAGGACGGGCTGATGGTACTACGGATCCTTTCAGAAGCCGCATATGACTTTTTATGGGTTCACAGAAATGCATCCGTAAAGAAAGATGTAAAGTATATTGCTTGTTGCTGCCAAGACTAACGACAAGACGTGCGTTACGAACGGTGATGATGTATGGAGATGGGTGCACGCCGCGAGTTACATTCGTTACAACCCATATTTCACTAGGGCGGCGACAGAGCGATCAACAAATTTCACAGATAAAGAACGAAACTTATCTTGTTTGACTTTGTGCGTATTTTGTTGTCATTTAGGCTTTTACTTTTATACTAGTAAGTACTAAGTAAATACGTACAATTTACATTTTATTCCAATTATGAAGTCATGGGTCACACAAATCCAATTTAGGTTGCAAGAAGCAGATCTAAAGCCCCTGTCACACTTGTGCGTATATTCAAGCCCGCATGAGTCGCGTATTAACATATTTTGGTTTGGTTAAGTTTGCAGCCGAAGAAGTCATTTCTTTGGTTTCATAACTAGACTGCTCAACGGTGGGTCAAAGCAGAAAACAACTTTTTACCTTCAAAATTTACTTAAACCAAAAAAAATGTCATTGCGGAACTCATGCGCACTTGAATATACGCACAAGTGTGACAGGGCCCTAACGCCTGGTAGTCGCAGAAGGCAGATCTAACTGCGTTATGTACATAAAACACACGCTAGGCACCTTTATCCGTGCCATTATGTACAATGATGGAGTATGGGACAGTTTGTGATGCGATTTTTGTCTGTAAAAGCTGAGTGTGACTATTTGTTTGCCAGTAGATTGGATATAAAAAGGACACAGCATGCTATCAGCGTATCTTTATCACGCATAAGGCCTCCATTCCGCCAGACGGCGATCGCGCTGCGACCTGGCTGCGACCTAAATTGGATTTGTAGAATCCCTTGAATTCATAATTAGAATATCATGCAAAATGTAAAAGAAAGACTGAAAGGACAACAAAACACATAAAGCTTATAAAGGTATCTATTTTTTCATTTTAAAACAATCGCTCTGTCAAATTTCTCGGTCGCAGGACGGTCGCAGTGAGGTCGCCGATCTAGCAGAATGGGGGTGTGACGGCCATAACCAACCAATAACTCATGTTTAGGTGCGCAGCAAAAAAAGTCGTTGACTTATAGAGATTCACTAATGCTGCGAGTAACGGTTTTGCTGGGACTCGGCTTCGCGCTGATGGGGAAATTATGCCGACCGGTCGCACCGAGAAGATCTAACGGCCATGATTTGCGCCTTACTGATAGGTTCCGCCGGGCTGTTTCCGCAGTTACGGTATGAAGGATGCGTTTATAAAGGTTAGACAGCCAGGTGGACAATATTTCAAGATAATACAATATCAATGTCTACAACTGGATAAGTCGCTGATACCCCCATTCCACTAGGACGCTCTAGCTGAACTGAAATTTAGCAGAGAGCTTAACGAAATCCATCGATAAAAAAGGAATATTTTAACGCTTCTTATGTTTTGTTGTCTTTTGAGCCATACTGAGTGACTAAACCAAGACTTAACACACACGGAAACATGGGAATTCTCCCACTTCTGCAACGGAATAAAGAGTATGTGTGTTCTTATCACGTTAAGGTTGTGGTAACGATCTTTTAACAGTTAAAAGTGTTGAGCTAGAGTTTGTGAAGAAGCCATTAGACAAATAATACGATAATGTTTGGTCGATAACGTCCCTTTGAGATAATGATATGTAGCACTCACGGCCCGAAAACTGCTCCTTAAGTACGCTGGAAGTATGCTTAAAGGTAATATTTTGTCCCTCTTCAATCAGGACTAATTAATGAACAGCGTATAGAAACGTCCTAGCACACTATTCACCAGTACACGCCCTGAGCCCCTTGTCCAACCACCACACCAACCCTCTGTCAGCTCAGCTGGGGAAACTCGGAAGCTGTATTTCCCCCCGATACGTGCTGCAGAATATCAAATGAAGGGAACTAGTGTAAAGCAAGGTGGCCGGGGAATGTCCATACTGGTTTTTATGTTCACTTTCTCAGACACTTTCTAAGCATTAACCTTTCATGTCGACACACAACCATAGTACGTAATTCAGAATATAAATGAAGGGCCCCTGTGTATAGCGAAGCGGCCCGGAAATACCCACACTGATTTACTATGTTTATCTCGGGAAACACTGAAATATATCATGTCGACACAGCCAAGTACCCTCAGTACCAAATTCAATAAATGAGAATATAAATTGAGTGTAAAACCCACAGTGATTTACAATATTCAACGCTGAAACCTATCAAACCGAGCCGCATACAACTCCTACGGTTCTCCTGGCTCCGTTCCTGTGTGATTTAGAACATTCATCCAGCAGCCTAGTTTATAGCGGAACAGCCTTCAGGAACGCGCGCCATATTTCTCTTATTCACTTCCAAAGGGCCGCGGACCCTGCGAAGTGAGACCCCAAACCACTCCAGGACTGGTCTGGTGATTTTTCACACTCGCCTCACTCAACCTCTGCTCAGTTGAGTTATAGTCCGAAGCGAGGGAAAGTTCGCTACCCAGTCTACTCTTTCCTACTCCGCTGGCAGAATGGATTTTCCGTGGATGCCTTAAAATCTGAATTTAGTTACACCCCCAGTCCACTCGGGCGGCGACCTCACTGTGACGTAAAATTTCATATATAAAAATGAATCTTTTTATGCTTTTTGTGTTTTGTTATCTTTTTAGTAGTCATGCTTTATTGTTTTGCCCTATAAAGTCAACGGTAACACAAATCCAATTTAGAACGCAGCTACGTCGCCAACGTACCGCTAGCCCAGTGACAGGGGGCTTTAGAATCTCGTTTCTGAGGGTGCGGCCACCATTGGTCAATCCCGATTTTCATGCAGTCATTCATAACAAAACAAGGCTCATTGAGAGAAAACCGTTTTGGGTTACACTAACTGGATTGTGATGACAGATGTTTGTTCACCTTTTTGTTTGTTTTAAATCACCCGCGGGAAAATCAGTCGAAGACGAATCTACCTACTACATCTACGGTTCGCGGGTTCCTTGGTTTTGATAGTAAAATCGTTTCCTCTTCATCTTTAATAGCGGGAAAGTTGCAAATTATAACAAGAATAATGTATAATGGAGATGGAAGGAATTAGCCAATGGAGACTCATTCATTTATTTCATCTTACAAAAACTGGGTTGCCCCTTCAAGTTGAAAACTTGATTTCCAGGAGAGAGCAGCAGGACCAGACATGTTGCATTCAGTCCTACTGTGCCTACAGAGAAATGGTCTCAGTCAAACCAAAGTCTCTCTATTCTAAGTGCTCAACTCATATTTCTGTCAAATCCCTGTCCGTATGTCTGATGAATCAGTGCTTCATTCTTTGTATCTTCCTTTCTGGTCGCGATGCTAAAGTGGGATTTTCCAGCTATGCGATGACATTTGTATGTAATGGACAGAAAAACCCTGAGATCACTGGTATATAAAACAGTTAAATGTAGGAACCAATGCGCCTTCTTGTGTGTAGACGATTTCTGAAGGAAGAAATAAATCACGCACTTAGGAAAGATCTCTTCTGATCTTTTCAAAGTTCGTCCTTTCATCACATATACATGGCAATAAGTCACCTGTACTGAAACAATAGTTTGCTGTAAACAGCTTTGCCGCGCTGCAGCAGATATCAATACATGGTGTAATGGCTACAGTAACTATGATATATGTCTGTCCAAATGTTTCTGAGACTTACTTTGAAATTATCCATACAATTTCAACATGCTTAAGGTAAAACTTGCTTAAGGTTAAACTTTTGGGGTCATAAGTGGAAAAACAGGATTTTTAAAAAATTCAAAATGGCCGATCCAAGATGGCGGATCCCAAGGGATCGCTAACAACACGTGACGTCATTTAATGACGTCATTTTGACGTCAACGTACTTACCATTGACTTTGTATGCCCTTGCATGCTTAAGGTAAAACTTCCTGTGTGTGGCATTCCTCAGTGCGGAACACACTGTGCCATTCAGCCACGTAAAACCGGATTTAGTGTCGTACAATTGCTGACTGTATTCCGGGCAAAGTGGGTCTAATATATGACTGTCCAAGTGGTTTTGAACAATTTCGCCTTATAGCTATTACCTATCAAGTGTTCTGATATATGACTGTCCTTTCTTAAGATACAATTTCAACATGCTTAAGGCGACTTTCGTGAGCACAATCCACCATTTCATTACGTACATACAATTGTTTTCAGTATCGTTCAATTTTTGACTCTATTCCGGATAAAGTGCGTCTGATGTACGAAAATACCGCCCATAGCTCTGAAATAGTCTGTGCAATTTCTACATACTCAACGTCAAGGGAGGTCGACTTCCGGAATGTATTCTGGCCGAAGTTTTCCTGATATATGACTGTACAAATATGGTCTTGCTTCCGACTGTAAAATCGGCTGTGCAATCTTTGCATACTTCAGGTGATGTGAGGTCGACCTCTTAAGTGTCGTTATGGAGTTACACTCAGTTGATTTCAGTAATATTCAGTTCCAGAATGTGTTCCGCCCAAAGGTGGCTCTCATATATGACTGTCCAAATATTCTCCCTCTTTGCTTTGAAGTCTTCTGCACAAGTTCTATATACTTAAGTTCAGGGGAGGGCAGATCCATGCTGCTACACTAAATTACTTTATTAACGGTCAAAAGCTGAAGTTTTTCTGATATATGACTGTCCAAAAGTCGTTTACTTTTGCTTCCGACTGTGAAATCGGGTGCGCAATTTCTGCGTACTTACGGCGATGTGAGGTCGAGCTCTGCGGTGCAGTTATGGCGTCACACTCAGTTGATTCCAGTAAATGTTTCTGAATGTGAGCCCCAGTAAATGAACAAGGCGGCTTTTGGGTCCTGACGTCACGGAAGAATCCTCCCCTCAATCTTCCGTACTTAAAGTACCAAACCTGCCGAATCTCGAAGTCCCGCTCCTAACGGGTTTCCAAACCCACCGTTCCGTCCCCAAAGCCCCCATCTAACTGAACCCGCGGCACATTAGCTACTGAACCCGCGGCACATTAGCGACTGAACCCGCGGCACATTTGCGATTCAACCCGCGGCACATTAGCGACTGAACCCGCGGCACATTTGCGACTGAACCCGCGGCACATTTGCGACTGAACCCGCGGCACATTTGCGACTGAACCCGCGGCACATTTGCGACTGAACCCGCGGCACATTTGCGACTGAACCCGCGGCACATTTGCAACATCGTTGCGACCGCGCGATTCGACAGAGCGCTCAACGAATTCCATCAATGAAAAACAAATCTTTTTATTAAGCTTTGTGTGTTTTGTTTTCATTTTGGTCATACTTGAATGATATTCACATTACACAGACTGGGGTAACACAAATCCAATGTAGGATGCAGCAAGACCGCCATCGAGCCGCGGGTCCAGTGAGAGAGGGGTTCTAACGGTTTCCCTCCATGCGTGTCTAAAAGGCAGGAAGAGGATCACAGTTAATAGGAAGTTGATCGTGTGAAGTCTTCCAGTTCTGGCATTGACAAACGTCTCCCATTTCCTCGCGTTCCTCCCGTTTCGGGAACTAAGGACGGGCTGGAGCCGGTTCGGATCTGAGAAACGTATCAGGGACTTTGAGTCGGTCATCAGAGGTACCGGAGACATACACGTCTGACTGGAAAATCAGGAAGAGGATCAAAGTTAATAGGAATGGGATCGCGTAAATGCTTCCCATCCTGCCAGTGACGAATGCGCTCCATCAGCTACACGGTACTTTTCCTCCATTGACTGAAAAGGATGAAGTAGTTAATAGGAAGTTGATCGTATGGAGCCCTCTGGTCCTGCCACTGACAAAAGCGTTCTGTCGCCTGCCATTTCACTTCTTCTTCTTTCCACCCCCATCCCACTAGGGTGGCGACCTCACTGCGCTCAACGAATTTCATAGATGTAAAAACGAATATGTTTACACTTTGTGTGTTTTGTTGCCTTTTCAGTCATATTTGTACAGCATGCATGATATTCCAATCATGAAGTCAAAGGTTAAGCATTCAGTGTAAGTCGCAGGGAGAGTGCAGCGCGATCGCCGTCTAGTGGAATGGAGGCCTTATAGAGTCTGCAGGGAAAAAGTGAAGTAAATACGTTGTTGATCGGCTCGTTGTTCCATCTTGTCATTGATAAATGCATCCAATTTCCGACACGTTCCCTTCCGTCATCAGCTGTTCAATCACGGGGCGGTCCTTCGTGTGAGAAACTAACTAGATACCGCATCCGTGCGTGTGAAGGAGAAACATATAAAGGACGCAAATTCAGCCAGAAGTAACTTAGGGCCCTGTCACACTTGTGCGTATATTCAAGCCCGCATGAGTTGCGTATTAACATGTTTTTGGTCTAGGTTAAGTCTGCAGCCGAAGAAGTCATTTCTTTGGTTTGATAACTAGACTGCTCTACGGTGGGTCAAAGTAGAAAACATCTTCCTCCCCGCTACATCTACTTCAACCAAAATCATGTTACTGCGGGACTTGCAAATACGCACAAGTGTGACAGGGGCTTTAGATAGACATGCCTGGTTGAGAAATGCGACGCCATCTTGTCAGACAAGATGCAAATGGAACAACCCTAGTCCTTACTACCTGATTCCGATCGTCATGTCCTAACTGCACCACATGCTGAGTTTACTCCTTTGTTTATGTACCTACTAGGTATAAATTTGAGTGTGTCCTTTTTCAAATTTTGTATTTGTACTATGTTTGTATCATTATACCGTGAATAGAAGACACGTGAAAGGATATCATTTCCTGTTTCTCTTGTGTTGTATGATGAAGAAGTTGAAATAAATTAGCCTTTTTCTCTATTAGAATTTTCTCAGACAACATAAATCCGCCCAGCAGCGTTGATTTTACCAGTTTCGGGCGGGATTCTGCCCTCGCCGCGAACCTGAAGAAAGTTCGACAGTAAAACGTACCAAGCCGTGTCACCATGTCGTGCCGTCAGCCCGTAACGGTATCTTACGGGGGCAGGGAGACAGTTACGGGGACAGGTAAGAGGAAATGGAGGAATCATGATCAAATAGCCAGACAACTTAAGCCAACAACTTTACGTAAAACAACATTAACTTCAGAACCAAGGACAGTGCAAGGCTGTTAATTTAGCCTACTCAACGCGGACTCGGGTTAAGGCGCTTGACGAGTGGATGTTATATCAAATATAAACCAGGCTTCCAAGGGCTGTGTTCACTATAGATAACGCACTTCAAAACGCAAACCCTCCATAACATCACGGAAGGTTTTAATGCATTGGAAATTGCGTGATGATGTTTTTTAGATGGCTCCATCTTTCCCTGGTGGACATTAACTGTTGGAGCCAGTCACCTCCTTTCTGCTCCCGTTGATAATGTTAATCCCGCCTATAATAGACACGACTGTTAATGTTTAAGAATGGCAATACCAGCGGAAATTGAAATCTGTATTGTATGTAACATGGCTTTTATCATTGATTGATTGTTATTGTTACTGTGTAGTGTGTACTATGTCGTAGTTGTGTTTTTATATGTAAAATCAGGGATACCTGAAAAACAGGCTTCACAGCCTGAGTTGTATTTGCCCTGTATAAATAAAATGAATGAATGAATGTTTAATAACCAGTAACAGCTCTATAATAGACACGGCTGTTTATGTTACATAACCAATAACAGTTGCCTGCGATATCCCCACAGGGCTGATCTCTGTGTAGCCATGAAACCCTGATGGTGACTTCACAATATTAAAGCGCAGGGGGGTTTTCCCATAAATGATAATTCACCTCCGTTCGTTAAAATTCACGAAATGTTATAGCTCTAAGTATTTCTCTGCCTGTAAAACATGTACTAGGTGTCTACACAACCACCCTCGGCATGAGCTTAATACTAGTATGTAAGAATCGTAAAGATATTAATGATTTTGATAGATATTTCTGATGTTTCTGCATAGAGCTTAATGGGGTCATTGGTTTTCCGACCGATCTGGGGTGACATTGTAAAATGAATGTACCAAATAACTTGAAGATTTTTCTCAAATGCTATTAACAACAATGACTTAATCTGTGCCGGAAAATAAAACCCCGTTGTTGACTTCAGAATATCAAAACGCAGGGGCATTTTGCTATAAATGATAATTCACCTTCGCTCGTTAAAACTCATGAAATGTTATAGCCTTGTTTATTGTGCTCCGTGTATACCACGTGGGCGTCTATACACCCACCCTAGAAATGAACTAGTAGGAATTTTGTCATGTTATCACCGTTGCTGTTTCTACATAGAGGTTCACGGGTTTATAGGTTTCATACCGAGCTGGGGTGATATGGTCGATTTAATGAAGGAAATAGCTCTGACGCTGTGCCTCAAATGCCATTAATGAAAATGGTAAACTTAAACTGTGTCAGAATATGTAATGTTGATAAACATGTGATGGCTTGAAACTATGAACCCTTAAACTTGAAAAGTCAGCAAAAAGATTAATTAATTTTACACCCAAACTTAAAAGTAAAGGAAACTACTTGAAAACTTATCATAAACAACTTGACACTTGGAAATACAGAAAAACAATTTTTTACACAAAGTTGAAAATTCAGGGAAAACATTGATACCAAAACTTTCTAACATTGTGCAGTAACTGGTCTGGAAAACTATTCGATAAAACAATAGGGAATAGAGCAGAACTTTAAAGGTTATAGCATGCACTAACTCTGTCTTATGCTAGGGTCACGTTTCCACAGCGGGGCCCGGCCGGGTAGCTTGCGGGAACGTAAAATATGATATAAAATACAATTAAACCCACGTTTCCGGGGCGGGGCCCGGTAACGTAAAATATGATATAGAATACAAACACACAAAACGTAAACAAAAATTGCTCCTTGCCATGAATTATGTAAAGTCATTTTATTCTTGTTTTCTCAAACAGCCCGGCCGGGCCCCGTTTGGAAATGTGACCTTAGCATCACCCCGAACACCACCGCGGCGTTCAACGCAAACGGCCGTTTCCGCGCTCCCTGCTGATCAGGCTAAACTGTCCGGCTGCTAAACCTTTGCCCTTACGGCCCAGCCGCGGGAAACAGGCGCACACAACGGGCTTCCCTCAGCCATCAAAACCGCCCATCTCTGACAAGTGCGCGTTTTTATCTTTTGTGCACGGTGGGTATTCAAGTCCCTTTAAGGTGAGTAAAGAAACGCAGCCTGATAAACTTTGAATAAGGCTGAAGCACCAGGCTGTTGCCACAGTGTCATATCAAGGCGACAGCTCTATGTCATAACTAAGTAAAAGGCCCTTTACAAACATTTAACAACTTTCCAGTTCGGCCAAATCATCGGCATGCCGGTATAAACTGGGCCCTCTTGGAAATCAGCTTTTATAAGGGGAGGGGCAATTAATGAATTAATAAATGCTGCTTTGATTGTGATTTGTAGTTTTCATTAGTTCCTGTAAATGAACCAGGCCGTTATTACGTATGACGTTATTCATCCCTATAACTAATCCCACCTATAACTAGTCCATCTGGGTACAATCAAACCAAGTGCAGCTAATCCAGCCTGTGAGCTCAGCAGTATATTTCACACACACGCAATATCATCTGAAGGGTGTCTCTGAATAGTCATCAAACCATTCATGTCAACATTAATAACGTTAAAATTCACGAAATCTATAATTTACACAACCATTTCAGCCTCTAGGGCAATCGAAAAATCATAAAAATATGTGCCTTCGTATATTGCACAATCTACTTTTGACACAATATCTAACGATTACACACAACAACAAAAAAAAGTTTGCAACTACTCGATGCGCTCTCTGTTTCATCTTCAAACCGGGGTCTCGTCTTGGAGTTCTCTTGTCACGTGACTGATGACGCTGACTAAAAGATATCCGGCCTGTTCACTATGTAAAATATCAAGATGATATGTGGCATTGGGTAGGATATTCTTGTCTAAACGCCATCTTGAATTCAAAGAGAGCTTCACCTATCGCTTTGAACTTCTCCCAGTTGAACAGTCAGCAACGGCAAAGTGACTCGACCCTGAGCTCCATTACCGGGCTTCTCTTCAGCGCCAGTTTCTGTACTTCAGACAATGTCGTTTGTGTATATTGGCATACAGCGCCGTTTACAGGAATGGACGTTTAGTCCTATCCTCTCTGGCTGAATGAAACTTGAATCTTCAAAGCCCGCACTAACCGTTAACTCTTACCCCTGCCAGCGCGGGCAGCGGCAGAGCTACCGCAGCTATGACACTCGACACTCAGCTCCCAGGAATCTACCTGACGAGTTCTTCTTCCTGTGGTTTCCTTCTGTTTATTTATCTGATTTATTGGCTTGACTGTCCACGACGCACAGCCACAGCTCCCTAGGGGCGTGTGGCTATTACAAAGCGCCATATTTAATCAGAAACTAACTCGTTCTCCCAGTCTTACAGTCAACAGCGACAAAGTGACCTGACCCTGAGCTCCATTACCGTCAGTTTCTGTACTTCAGACAGCGTCGTTTATCTGTACAACATACAACAGCCTCCGCGTTTACTCGCAATGGACATAAGCATTTAACGGGGAATGGACATTAGCGTTTAACGGGGAATGGACAGACGCATTTAGCCTTATCTATATCTTGTCTGGATGAATGGCCCGGCAATGGGGCAAAGTCAAAGTCCCAAAGGGCTTTAATGGGCCATGAACGATGCACAACTCTTTTATATTCCATGTCCCACACTTACCGTTAACTCTAACCCCCACCAGCGCGGACAGCGGCTGATGAAATGCACGAGTTACCGCAGCGCCGACATCCCCGGGAATCTACCAGATAGAGTCTTCCTCGTTCTGTCTGTGATTTTTCTCTGATTTATCTATTCTATCTAATAGTATTGGCTTGACTGTTCAAGAGGCACAGCCGGGTCCCCCTAAGTGGTATGTGGCTATCACAAAGGGTTAGACCTGCTGACAAAGCCACGGACATCACAAGTTTAGCGTTTTGTACGGTTGATGGAAAAAAAAAGTGCCCCGTTAATTCTAGGGTCACATTTTCAAACCCGCGGGCCCGAACA
The DNA here is from genome assembly GCA_035149815.1 of Branchiostoma lanceolatum. Lineage (NCBI taxonomy): Eukaryota > Metazoa > Chordata > Leptocardii > Amphioxiformes > Branchiostomatidae > Branchiostoma > Branchiostoma lanceolatum. The sequence goes on from CM068866.1 coordinate 298,444, forward strand.
GGCTATTTACAGAAATGAAAAAGAAATACTAAAAATGAATATGCACAAGTTTATGGTCATGACATGGAAATGTTTTGCTGTGTTTCATATCATGCTTTTTGTTCTCGCAATTCTCTTGTGCCGATTTGTAAATGTGATCCCGGCATAAGGAAAGTGCGTTTTGCGCGGGTTTATGGACAAAAGAGTGGTCTGTTGAGGAGAGACACGTGAGCTGCTGAGGGTCAGGATCACGGTGAAATATTTCACCGGAATTCAAAACATATTTTCACAGGAAAGAAAGCTCGCGAATTTCGCGTTGCTTTGCGTTGGCTGATACAAAATAGATCAAGCAACTGGATAAATTCTCTGAAGTGTCAGACGTTTTGCCATCCACTACCTTTCTTTAGTTACTGAGAATTAGTCTGAAGACAAGACTGGCCTGTATATGAATGAGTCTTTAAAAGAAATTTGAATTGATAGGTAAATAAGTTATTGCAAACATTTAAGTAGGTCCTGGTGGTGGATATTACAGTATATCTGCTGGCGTAGCGTACTGCATTATACTAATATTCAGTTTTGGCATATCACCACAACCTTGACACTCAGGATAGTCGCTGAGTACAGCACCCAAACAATCCACGCAGATTTCCTGTGCAATAACGGCATGACGTTGTTCCTGCACCTCACATCACCCCAGCTGTCAGCTGTAAGACGCCTTGGCATTTAACTTACTACTGTAAACAGCACCTGAACGTCTGAAGTCAAAATCTTTGCGCATCGCGGCTTAAGTTAGTACCGTAGAGCCAACGGTCTTTCTGCACTTGTTAATCCCTTACATAGGCGAGGCGTCTGAAACTTGCGCCTCAAGAAGGTTTGAGAAGACTTCAAACAAACATCGCATAGACGCCAAGAACCTTCTCACTTCCATAGTAGATGTTGGAAGTCCTGACATTTCACTCACTTCTGTAACAGCAATAGAGCCAATATCTTCCATGACCCGTGGGTTAGCTGAAGTTAATACCAGTGTGCCTAAGTTCCTGCCTGTGCTTAACTGTATCCCGTACTCACGTACATTGTATGGGCACCTGAGACCATCACCGCGCGACTTTTTGCTCCTCAATGCGGTTTGAAATGTCTTGATGCGCCACTGATCTACTTAAAACATCGCGGAGACTCTGTGAAATCTTTTACTTTTCACTTTCTCTTTACCTGTTACGGCGACGTTTCACTTTACCTGTAACGGCGACGTTGCGAGTAATCTTGCTGGCAGCTGATATTAGGAGTCTGTAGAATGTTGACTTCACCAAACATCAATATATGAGAGCAATATTGCACATATTACTCTTAATAGCAAATGTCAACGTCAGTATTTATACTGATGTACAAATGATGATTAGTATGATGTACAAATCTTTTAGCATCAGTGCTCGAAGAAAATGCAATTTAGTACTCCTTTTAAAAGCTCCGGTCTGAGATGTCAAAAGTACCAAAAAAACAAACTTTTAAGCGGTTTTATGTAATCTAAAGTTGAAGCTGCCAGTTTGAGTTCTGTATCTGTGGCTGATTGCTTCTTTATTACGAGACCCTGAAGCTGAAATGGTCAATCTAAATTCATACCGAGAAGAGGCATGGAATTCCTCTATAATCTAGCTTCTCACATAAGCTGAATTTGCGAAAAGCTATATTTATTTAGCTGATGGCAAATTCAACTAATGAATGATATTTGTCACTGTTTAAGGGTTTGTTTCATAAATATATTGAATTATTAATTTCTTTATTTTATTCAAAGCGTGAAAACGGGAGGTAATGTAACTTTTTTTGTTGGATGACTCAATCCCCATAGAGCTTGAAGTTGCTACATGAAGTCCCCCCTCCAGTAGACCCTATCTCAGAGCGACCGTACAGCGGCCGAAATTGCATTTGAGCGACCCTTGAATTTATAAATGAATATGATGCAAGAGGGAAACGTATGGTTTAAAAGGGAACAAAACGCACCAAAAAAGTAACATAATTTCTTTAGCTTTGAACTTCGTTAATCAATCTGTCAAATACTATTTTCGTCGCTTTAATAGCAGTCGCAGCAATAGTCTGAGATGTGTGGAAGCGCATGCGCAGTAGTCCAACTTCTTTACCTCCCGATAACTTGAAACATTTCGCCGAGAACCGCAGGCACTGACTGATGATAATGTGGAGATTTACACTTCTTAGCTTCTTAGCCGGCTTCATGATCGAGTTCCTCAGATATAGAAATACCTACAGACAACAATGGCGACGAGCCCAGCCACCCGTGACCCTGAGGTCACCAGAGGTCACGCGAGATGGTCCCTGATGACCCGAATAGTCCGCCTGGATGATGTACCGCCGCGCATCTCACAAAGCTCGCGTTGGTGCTCATTATCAGCTTGAGAGGAAGGAATTGCCCTCGCCGACATCAATTACTGGTTATTCAAACGGACAAGGCCGCCGTGAAGTCATCATTGCTGCATCTTACTGACGCGTGAGGCAACAACACAGCCCGACAAACCGCCGAGATACCGTTTTATCATCGCCGTGTAGTCATCATACATATCAACATTGCATCTTGCGGGATAACATGAGAGCCCGCCAAACCGACAATTTATATATTCATTATTATGCCAACTTTTCTACCTTGAAGTAGGATTTCATCTAGATCAAAGTTAGCATCAGCAACTCAAATTTGATCAAACGCACACCAGTGTATAATCGCCGTATTCAGTAAAATGCATTTTTGTACTGTAAGAAAACGAACCAGTGCATGAAGTATTGCATTTTGTTCCGCATTTGACCTGAAAGGTAGACTGAGCGAAAAACAACATTTGTAGAGGCTTCATTTATTAATTCCTTCGTTCTTTTGTTCATTCATAATTCATGCTGCGCCGGTTAGGGCGCTGTCACACTTGTGCGTATATCTAGTCCGTCCGTATTTAACATTTGTAGCCGAAGAATTTTTTTTTTTACTTTGACCTACCGCTGTGCAGCCTTGGTATCGAACCGAAAAGAACCGGCTTTTTCGACCGCAAACATTGCAAAGCTAGAAAAATGCCAATACAGAACTCATACGGACGTGAATATGTGCACAGGTGTTATAGTCCCGGACGTTGTACTAACATCATGAGGTACCGTCAACGTGCCTGGTCGTGACATTCCACAAACCTGCTTCTAGGGAAAAGAAACGAAATCCTCTTTAAGACGCCATCAGTCAAGACGTTGTCTCTGTGGCAGTTTAACGGTTTTACAGACGGGAAGTTTTCAGACAGGAATCCATTTTCTTTATAACACTTTTCTTGCCTGGCAGGAAAGAAGGCATAAATGCTTTCCGTAGTAGACTTCTATTAATCAGAGAGTGTTGTTACCTTCGCCGAGAAGGTTATGCAGAGGGTAGCGTTTGTCTGTTTGTTTGTTTGTAGTGGCACAGGATAACTCGAGAATGCCGTGATGGATTGTCTTGGTATTTGGTATGTTGGTAGGTTTTGATGAGACCTAAAAACGATGAGATTTTGGGCCCCCTAGCGGCTTCTTACGGTACTGCAGCGGAACTTCCTGTTTTGATATCTCGTGTTCTGGACATGCTATGGAACTTATTTTTGAGTGGTAGATAGATCTTTGGACAGAGAGTAAGTGGTGTGGGTTTGGGCCCCCTAGCGGCTTTTTTGGAACTGCAGGAGCAGGTTTTGCGTCTGACTTTGAAAGGGAATAACTCAAGAAGGGCTTGATGGATGGTAATGATTTTTGGTAGGTAGATAGCTTGAGTAATGATGTACATGATTAGACACTTCTTATGCAAATCAGTATCTAATTTGCATAATCAATGAGGAAAGTTTATACTTCCGCCAAATTCCATGATAGGACTCTGAAACATGTGACATATGTAACTGAGGAAGAGAGAAATATTAATTGATATGAACTATGCAAATGAAGACCTCATTTGCATAATTAATGAGAAAATACTATAACATGATGGCCTTGATGGATGGTCATGATTTTTGGTATGTGGATAGTTTTTGTGATGCTTAGTATGATTGGGCGATAATTATGCAAATCAGATTCTAATATGCATAATTAATGAGGCAACTTTAAAAATCCGCTTTGTTCCATGATATGACAATTCAAATTGTTACTGAGGAAGAGAGGACTGTTGATAGATGTGGGCCTTATTTGCATACTTAATGAGTAACTTCTATTATTCCACACTGGCAAAAGACGGCAATTTCATACATTTAATCCTTTTTGTGGCATCGGGACGTTATGTGAATGTGAACATCGTTGAATCAAATTATGCTAATAACGGCCTTCTTTGCATAATTGATGATATATTTGTTAAGCTCATACTTTGGACATGTTATATTTTAAGACAATCAACTGGTATGATTTATGATTGATGAGAAACACTCCTAATACGTCAGAAAGGTTAAAATCATTTGGCGGAGGTATGAGGTCGTGGAACTCTAGTTTGTAATGCTTGCTTTCGAGGATTCCCTTAATTCTGTAATAAACGGTCCTCGTAAGTTTCCTTATTACAAGTAGGCATGATACTTCCATATAGTTGTATCGGTTTTGCAGGAACACATACATGAACATGTACAGCCAAGGCTGCCCAACTAGCGGTACATTACACAAACCTCGCTTCAAGCGGCATCCTCTTTAAGACGCCATCCGTCAAGACGTTGTCTCTGTGGCAGTTTGACTGTTTTACAGACGGGAAGAAAGTGTAAAAAGTACTATCCTGAAAATTCTATTTATCAGAGAGAGTTGTATGTTATACTTGCTTTTTATTGGGGATTCCCCTAATTCTATGATAAACGGTTTTCGCAAATTTCCTTACTACAATGTACAAGTAAGTGTTATACATTTAAATTTGTTGTATTGGTTCTGCTAGACCACATGCATAAACAGCCAAGGCTGTCCCATTAGCGGGTAAGGGTGACGTACCGCCAACGCGTCTGACCATGACATTATACAAACTTGCGTCGAGGGAAAAGAAGCCAAATCCTTTCCGAAGACGCCATCAGTCAAGACGTAGCCTCCGTGGCAGTTTAACGGCTTTACAGATGGGAAGTTTTCAGACAGGAATTCATTTTCCTCTTTATTACGCCTTTCTTACCTGGCAGGAAAGAAAACCTAAGTGCTTTCCTGAGACGTCTATTCATCAGACTGTTGTATGCAATACTGTAACGGTCTTGCGTTCAATGACTCCCTTCTATGATGAACTGTTTTCGCGTATTTCCTTATTAGTAGATGATCGATCATGAGATGCTACCATGGCAGATATTTACCCCCGAGAAGGAGGTGCTTTTGTTGGTTTTTGCTACATGTTGGCCCCTGTAGCTCAAGATCCTTTTGATGGATTTGTCTGAATTTTGGAAACTATGTGAGTAGTTATTGAGATCCGGAAGAAACATGGTGACTTTGGACCGCCTACCATTATCTTCAGCTACTGCAGCATCACGGGCCGTCACCCCCTTCCTGAAAGTAGTGTGGTACATTCCATAGACAGCTGGTCAGCTGCCCGCCAAAGAATAGGGGCGACCAATGACACCTTATTGGAGGGAGGTAGCTGGGAGTGATTAGAATAGGAAGGGAAGGAGAGGACCACTTACAACTGGCAGAGCGCATTTCGATCACCTATTTTGTCTCCCCCACCATTCATTGCACTTGTGATGCTGAAGCCAAAAGAATCATTTTGTTTAGATTTTAGTTATTTTAAATTCACCACAAAACAAGGCTCTTAAGAGCCACTCACATGATGACAGATGCTTGTTCACCTTTGACTTGAAAACTTTAATGTTGTAGCCTTCGTATTCAGGGAAGCAATCACATGGAAGCTTGTTCCACAGCGATGTAGTTCTGTTCCACAGCGATGTAGTTCTAGTAAAGAAGTTTCAAGTTACAAGATTTGGACGCACTGCTTGAAATACTTATCTTAGGATGCTCTTTTCTTCTAAGATATTCTGTTAAGACGTCTTGTTAAGTGTCTTTTTGGTACTCTTGGGTGAAGAAAATGTCCTTGTATACTTTGTCTTTCCCTTCGAGATTGTGTCAGCCAGCGTTATCCGCAAAACGCGTTTTAAGTTCGCCAGACTGCCGTCATCTATGTTATAGTCACGCCCTGCGGCGCGTTTTAGTCAATAATGGTCTCTTGTCTCTTAGGAAATTTGCCACGTTAGTCTTTTAAGTGTCTTTTGAAACATAAAAACGTGTTCAGTGCATCAGATTGCCGTGATGCGTGCTATAATCAAGGCCTGTGGGACATTTTCGTCAAAGAATAATCTAATAAAAAGCAATCGTCTCATAATGGTCTCTCTTCGCCGGGGCATCTATTTCAAACACGTAATGTGCGCCAGATCGGCGTGATGTATGCTCCTGTACCCCACACGCCAGCATGCTATAATCACACGTGTTAGGTCGCAGCGAAGTCGCAGCGAGGTCACAGCGACGTCACAGTGAGGTCACAGCGAGGTCACAGCGACGTCACAGTGAGGTCACAGCGAGGTCACAGCGAGGTCACAGCGAGGTCACAGCGAGGTCACAGCGAGGTCGCAGCGAGGTCACAGCGAGGTCGCAGCGTGGTCGCAGCGAGGTCACAGCGACGTCACAGCGAGGTCGCAGCGAGGTCGAAGCCTGGTCGCAGCGTGGTGTGATGTATGCTCGAGTTCCCCGCACGCCGGCATGTCTCATTACACGGGTTATAAACGAGCCGTTAGCGATCAGCACGCTTTCATAATGATTACACCAACACCCGTGTTAAACCGCCGTTAGCGATCAGCACGCTTTCATAATGATTACACCAACAGCCGTGTTAAACTGCCGTTAGCGATCAGCACGCTTTCATAATGATTACACCAACAGCCGTGTTAAACTGCCGTTAGCGATCAGCACGCTTTCATAATGATTACACCAACACCCGTGTTAAACTGCCGTTAGCGATCTGCACGCTTCCATAATGATTACACCAACAGTCGTGTTAAACTGCCGCTAGCGATCAGCACGCTTTTATAATGATTACACCAACAGCCGTGTTAAACTGCCGTTAGCGATCAGCACGCTTTTATAAGGATTACACCAACAGCCGTGTTAAACTGCCGCTAGCGATCAGCACGCTTTCATAATGATTACACCAACAGTCGCGTTAAACTGCCGTTAGCGATCAGCACGCTTTCATAATGATTACACCAACAGTCGTGTTAAACTGCCGTTAGCGATCAGCACGCTTTCATAATGATTACACCAACAGCCGTGTTAAACTGCCGTTAGCGATCAGCACGCTTTCATAATGATTACACCAACAGCCGTGTTAAACTGCCGTTAGCGATCAGCACGCTTTCATAATGATTACACCAACAGCCGTGTTCAACTGCCGTTAGCGATCAGCACGCTTTCATAATGATTACACCAACACCCGCGTTAAACTGCCGTTAGCGATCAGCACGCTTTCATAATGATTACACCAACAGCCGTGTTAAACTGCCGTTAGCGATCAGCACGCTTTCATAATGATTACACCAACAGCCGTGTTAAACTGCCGTTAGCGATCAGCACGCTTTCATAATGATTACACCAACACCCGCGTTAAACTGCCGTTAGCGATCAGCACGCTTTCATAATGATTACACCAACAGTCGTGTTAAACTGCCGTTAGCGATCAGCACGCTTTCATAATGATTACACCAACACCCGCGTTAAACTGCCGTTAGCGATCAGCACGCTTTCATAATGATTACACCAACAGCCGTGTTAAACTGCCGTTAGCGATCAGCACGCTTTCATAATGATTACACCAACACCCGCGTTAAACTGCCGTTAGCGATCAGCACGCTTTCATAATGATTACACCAACACCCGCGTTAAACTGCCGTTAGCGATCAGCACGCTTTCATAATGATTACACCAACAGCCGTGTTCAACTGCCGTTAGCGATCAGCACGCTTTCATAATGATTACACCAACACCCGTGTTAAACTGCCGTTAGCGATCAGCACGCTTTCATAATGATTACACCAACAGTCGTGTTAAACTGCCGTTAGCGATCAGCACGCTTTCATAATGATTACACCAACAGTCGTGTGAAACTGCCGTTAGCGATCAGCACGCTTTCATAAGGATTACACCAACAGCCGTGTTAAACTGCCGTTAGCGATCAGCACGCTTTCATAATGATTACACCAACAGCCGTGTTAAACTGCCGTTAGCGATCAGCACGCTTTCATAAGGATTACACCAACAGCCGTGTTAAACTGCCGTTAGCGATCAGCACGCTTTCATAAGGATTACACCAACAGCCGTGTTAAACTGCCGTTAGCGATCAGCACGCTTTCATAAGGATTACACCAACAGCCGTGTTAAACTGCCGTTAGCGATCAGCACGCTTTCATAATGATTACACCAACAGCCGTGTTAAACTGCCGTTAGCGATCAGCACGCTTTCATAATGATTACACCAACAGCCGTGTTAAACTGCCGTTAGCGATCAGCACGCTTTCATAATGATTACCCCAACAGCCGTGTTAAACTGCCGTTAGCGATCAGCACGCTTTCATAATGATTACACCAACAGCCGTGTTAAACTGCCGTTAGCGATCAGCACGCTTTCATAAGGATTACACCAACAGCCGTGTAAAACTGCCGTTAGCGATCAGCACGCTTTCATAATGATTACACCAACAGCCGTGTTAAACTGCCGTTAGCGATCAGCACGCTTTCATAAGGATTACACCAACAGCCGTGTTAAACTGCCGTTAGCGATCAGCACGCTTTCATAAGGATTACACCAACAGCCGTGTTAAACTGCCGTTAGCGATCAGCACGCTTTCATAAGGATTACACCAACAGCCGTGTTAAACTGCCGTTAGCGATCAGCACGCTTTCATAATGATTACCCCAACAGCCGTGTTAAACTGCCGTTAGCGATCAGCACGCTTCCATAATGATTACACCAACAGCCGTGTTAAACTGCCGTTAGCGATCAGCACGCTTTCATAAGGATTACACCAACAGCCGTGTTAAACTGCCGTTAGCGATCAGCACGCTTTCATAATGATTACACCAACAGCCGTGTTAAACTGCCGTTAGCGATCAGCACGCTTTCATAAGGATTACACCAACAGCCGTGTTAAACTGCCGTTAGCGATCAGCACGCTTTCATAATGATTACACCAACAGCCGTGTTAAACTGCCGTTAGCGATCAGCACGCTTTCATAATGATTACACCAACAGCCGTGTTAAACTGCCGTTAGCGATCAGCACGCTTTCATAATGATTACACCAACAGTCGTGTTAAACTGCCGTTAGCGATCAGCACGCTTTCATAATGATTACACCAACAGTCGTGTTAAACTGCCGTTAGCGATCAGCACGCTTTCATAATGATTACACCAACAGTCGTGTTAAACTGCCGTTAGCGATCAGCACGCTTTCATAATGATTACCCCAACAGCCGTGTTAAACTGTCGTTAGCGATCAGCACGCTTTCATAATGATTACACCAACACCCGCGTTAAACTGCCTGAAGCGTTGCGAGATTAGATAAGGGGTTGTTAGCGTTACGGAAATAGGTGCAGGCGCTGTTAACATGCGCGATTACAGGGGAGGAGATGACAAGGGTGCTTAATATGGAGTCTGGTGATAAGTCATGGAGACAGGAAAGGTTGTGGGCTTGGTAGGACACTTTGCCTGGATACTTCATTTTCTCCATTAGCTACTTAGCTACTTAGCTACTAGTATCGTAAAAGTAACAAGTAAGTAGCTAATCTTCCTGGAGTACACAAACAACATACAACTGGTAAAATGCATACAACTTATTACAGCTATTTACATACTACATTAAGTTACAAAAATACATTTTATTACGCGACGATTGAACAGAATGATGTCATCGCCTCGAGCGTTAATAAGTAATATCACGCTAGTGTGTTAACGTTAACAACTCGTCTTTAAATTACATTATGTCATACCACGGCCGGGATAACGTGCGGGTGTTTCAGACCGGTCGACAGTGTACCGTATTGCACGATTCAATTTGAAGTCGTATTCAGCAAATGGCCTCCAGCAAATAATCCGAACTCACTTCGCATGCATCGCTGTCGAACATTCGAACACCGGATTCTGACCTTGGAATTGATATTGCTGCAATGTTTTCCTTCGAGCACACGCCATTTTCTCAACTTCTGCCGCATTTTGCATTGAAATGTGTGTTTTTTAGGTGCATATCTGCGGTCCCAGGCACCTCAGGTGATACGGGTTCCCCCTAACGCGTGTCGTATTCTTTATCTACAGTGCATGACATGTACATGTATGGCCCATGTGATTATGACAGAGATATCGGACAGACACAGAGAAGTGGCCCTGGCAGCAACCTGAAACCCGGACCCACTGCTTGTTCTGACGGTGACGTATATTGTACAAAGCAGACGAAATCAGTCCCTCGCCCTGTAGTACTATCTTTCTTCTTTAAATAACTACAGTGCATGAGATGTACATGTACGGCCTATGTGATGGTGAAAGATATCGGACTCCTTTAGACGCAAAGTAGAAGTGATTTCGAAGTAACCTGAAACCTGCCACCATGCCATGTGATAGGCAGGCCGGTGACGAATGTTAACGACCTAAGGTACGGGCAGGCGGCATCACTCCGTCGGTACTATCTCCCCCGCTTTCTCTCGGGTCGTCTGAGTTAAAACGCTGATGTCATCACCATTATCCCGGGTTATCAGTTTCACCAGCTGTGTCAGTTCTAACGCGTTCTAACGGCGATGTCCTCTCTGTATGATCCCATTTCCAATGGAGGGCGATCGCTGAACGACCAAAATTGGAGTTGTGTGACTCTTGGTTTCATAATTGGACTATGATACAAGATGTAAAAGCATTAATTAAACGACAACAAAGAAGATACACAAAAAAGTAGAAAAATCGTTCTTCATCAATGGACTTCGCTGAGCGATCTGTCAGATCTTTGGTCTCTCGGTGGTCGCAGCGCGATCTCAGCCTCTGGTGGAAAGGGCCCCTCACACTTGTGCGTATATTCAAGTGCGCATGAGTTGCGTATTAACATTTGTTTTGCTTAAGGTAAATTTCGCGGAGAAGAAGTTGTTTTCTACTTTAACGTATCTTGTGCAGCCTGGTTATCGAACCAAATTAATCAGTTTTTCGGCCGCAACCTTTACCTTAACCAAAGAAGTATCAATACGCAACTCATGCATGCGGACTTGCATATACGCACAAGTGCGATGGGGGCTAAAGGTAGTTTACCCGTGGATGCATGGCGCGGTTGTTTGGAGTTTACTGGGGCGCGCGGAATGTCTTCCTCAATCCGCGGAAATTGGCGGGAGGAAGAGAAGACGGTCTCGTCTCTGGAACGAGCGTCAAGAAGTCGCGACCCGGATTTAGAAAGGAAGCTGCCAAGAGAATGTTCTTCAGAGATAAGGAAATTTTCTTAAAGACACTGTGGCATAAGTATGGGACTGATACCCGAGGCTCTAGCGACAGCGGCACGCCCCATCTCTGTGATATCTGGATACGTCTGAGAGAGATTAATAATAATAATTTTATTTGCAAGTTCTTGCC